>JAOVVI020014635.1:0-11438 GCA_028571085.2 Nepenthes alata | reverse complement strand
CGTCTCATTTCGGATGTGATTGTACACGTCGTCCATAAACCTGTTTGTGCTCAAAACCCCCACGCTTCCTCTGATTTTGCCTCAAACTTTTGTGTAACGAACACTGGAAGATACATTATCTTTACAGACTGCAGGTCGACCATCTTACTTTTCCAAGTATCATAATTTGTGATGTTCTAACAAATCATCTTGTTTCCCACCTCCATAAATTTCAACGAATTTTAACACTGTCAAAAATAACCTCTCTCTGATACCATTTCGGATGGAAGAAATGCCGGTCAGTTAGTGAAACCAAGAAGACAAAGATGACAAACGCACACGCACATAATGAAGAAATAGAAGAGAATTGGAACACAATTTTTATGTGGAAACCCTTTTCTAAATAAAAGAAAAAAAATCATTGGACACTTAGTCCACAAACAATTTTACTATGTAAATTTTGGTTACAAAAATCCTAACTATACAAGCCCTTGGAGAACTGAAAATAGAGTAAGAGTAGAATATAAGAGCAAAAATAGAGACACTTTGTTTTCTCTCTGTTTTTCTCTTTCGTGCTCACTATCACTATCTCTCTCACTCTCACCTCATTCTTCTTCTTCCTCAGTGCGTGCGCGCGCGCACACACATATATATATGCACCTGGCGACCACCTATTTCTATAAGGTGGTTGCGTTCACAGCAAATCCTGCCACTAACTCTGCAAGACGCCTTTCTACCGAGAGCAGTTGACCTGCTCTGCAAAACGGCTACCAACTTTGAAAGTCAACTTCTTTTTATTTACAAAGTTTGCTATTTGTGCAGACTTTGGAGGTTATCTTTTCCAGACAGGTTGTTCTTCGGCCGACAGTAGTTGACCTTCCTTGTGACTTTATCATTCCGGCAAGTTTTCAACTCTCCGGCCTTGTGAAGCTCTCCAAAAGTGCCACTTTGGATTTTCGGTCCAGGGAATTTTACTCAGGCCAAGTGAAACCACTCTGGCCTTTCTTCCATTCCGGCCACTTCTTACACGGGAATGACCTAAAATCCCAACACTTTATTCCTTGTGTACATCTTCGTACATAAAAATTTATGTAGGTCGTCTGTTTCCCATTGACCTAACATTGACACATTTCAAATGAGTAATTCCAGGAATATACTGTGCATGTAAACTATTGTTTCTATAGTCTCCATCCATTGATGTAACATTGTTGTTGTATTTACCATCCAACTAAGTGGATTACAGTGGTTTGGGGAAAGAGTTTTATTTTTGGTATTGAAATGTCAATCCCTCCTATTTCCCAAGCAAAAGGATTATATGTTAGTGAGGCTAATCAAGGGATGATGGAAGATGCCAGTAATTTGGGCATTAAAGATTGCATGTTAAAAATTCTCATCTTCAAGGTGGACAAAAGTGCAGTAATTTTATATGTATAAAAGTTTCTTTTATGTGGTAGCATGAAGCACTTGGAGTTTACTTTTGTAGTGTGAAATGCAGAGCAACAAGTAAAATTCATGAAAGAGAAATGCTACTTATTTTTTCTCTTATTTCTTATTTTTTAATCCCAATGGGTCTTATAGGTAGAGTGTTAGTTATAGGCGGGGTGTAAATGGGTGGGATAAGTAGCATTTCTCTTTCCTGAAATTAGCATGACATAATATTGGTATAAGATGAAAACATTGGCAGACAGACAATAGAAACTAAACACGAATGTGGTTAGATAACTATTGAGCATATTTACATAGAATTTGGATATTTTGGTCATGCAAGCTGAACTCTCAGAAAAGTTTTGACAAGATGCATAATGAATGTACCGCGAGGATGTTACCAGATGTAAAAAACAAGCTCAATATCATTTGTGAGGAAGAATGCTAGTGACCGATGCCATCAAGCAGGATCACAGGACACCAACATGTTTTCCCCACCTCGGATGTGGGGTTGTTTGCTAGTTGAAATCATTTTCTTGATACTAGAAAAATATTCTTTTTTGCTTTCCACATCTTTTTTTTTTTCCTTTTTTTTTGCTTTTCCTTTCACCTGTATGTATTAATCCATGGCAACAGAGTCCCAATCTAATTTAATTAACCAATTGGCATGTCACTTAAACATGAGATCATCAAATATGTTTGTCTGACATTCTTTTTTCTCTCTCTTGTGTGGTAGGAGAAGCTAAGAGTTGCTGTTCTTGTTTCCCAAGCCGCAATTCAGTTTATCCAGGGTGAGTCTCTGCAGTCATTAATCAAAGTTATATTGATGGTTTTTGATTCGTTTAATCGAAATATGTTGTGTAGGTGTGACGCCAAATAAGTACACTGTCCCAGAGGAAGTGAAAGCAGCAGGATTTCAGATATACGCTGATGAGTTGTGTTCCATCGTTGAAGGCCATGATCTAAAGAAGCTAAATTCCCATGGTGGTGTTAACGGCATTGCAGAAAAGCTCTCAACATCGATTACTGATGGGCTTACAACTGACAATAATTTTCTGAATAGAAGACAAGAAATTTATGGAATCAATAAATTTGCAGAACGCAAGGCTCGGAATTTCTGGGTATTTGTTTGGGAAGCTCTTCATGATATGACCTTGATGATTCTTGGCATGTGTGCTGTCATGTCTCTAATAGTCGGCATAGCCATGGAAGGCTGGCCCAAGGGGGCACATGATGGCCTTGGAATTGTAGCAAGTGTCTTTTTGGTTGTATTTGTCACAGCGGCAAGTGATTACCGCCAGTCCTTACAGTTTAGGGATCTTGACAAAGAAAAAAAGAAAATTGCCATTCAGATCACCAGAGATGGGCATAGGCAGAAAATGTCTATATATGACCTGCTTCCTGGTGACATTGTGCATCTATCTATTGGTGACCTGGTCCCTGCAGATGGACTTTTTGTTTCAGGATTTTCACTGCTAATTGATGAATCAAGTTTAACAGGAGAGAGTGAGCCTGTGATGGTCAGCACTGACAATCCTTTTCTCCTCTCTGGTACTAAAGTTCAAGATGGATCGTGTAAGATGATAGTCACCACTGTTGGAATGAGAACTCAATGGGGTAAGTTGATGGCAACTCTTAGCGAAGGGGGGGATGATGAAACTCCATTGCAGGTTAAATTGAATGGAGTTGCTACCATCATTGGGAAGATAGGCCTTTTCTTTGCTATAGTGACTTTTGCGGTTTTGGTAAACGGGCTTTTTTCTCGTAAATGGCGAATAGGAACCCACTGGTACTGGTCCGGAGAGGAAGCAATGGAACTGTTGGAATACTTTGCAGTCGCGGTTACCATTGTTGTTGTTGCAGTTCCAGAGGGGCTTCCTTTGGCTGTGACATTGAGCCTTGCCTTTGCAATGAAGAAGATGATGAACGACAAGGCACTGGTCCGCCATCTGGCTGCATGTGAGACAATGGGATCTGTGACTAGTATTTGCAGCGATAAGACTGGGACGCTCACTAATAATCGCATGACTGTTGTAAAGTCCTGCATCTGCATGAATGTCAAGGAAGTGAGAAGACCTGCTGACACTTCGAGTTTATGCTCTGACATGCCTGATTCAGCTCTGAAGCTTCTTCTGCGATCAATATTTAATAATACTGGGGGGGAAATAGTTATCAACGAAGAAGGAAAACATGAAATATTAGGAACACCAACTGAAACTGCTATATTGGAATTTGGCTTATCTCTTGGTGGAGATTTTCAGGGGGAGAGACAAGCATCTAAAGTCATCAAAGTTGAACCATTTAACTCTGTGAAGAAGCAGATGGGAGTTGTGTTAGAACTTCCTGATGGGGGGCTACAGGCTCACTGCAAAGGTGCTTCTGAAATTGTTTTAGCTGCCTGTGATAAAGTGATCAACTCAAATGGTGTGGTTGTTCCCCTTGATGCAGCATCTGTTTACCAGCTTAAGGTTATAATTGAGCAGTTTGCTAGTGAAGCTTTGCGCACTTTGTGCCTAGCTTATATGGAGCTAGAAAATGACTTTTCTCTGGACGTTCCCATTCCAGTTGCAGGTTATACTTGCATAGGAATTGTGGGCATCAAAGACCCTGTTCGACTGGGTGTCAAGGAATCAGTGGCAACATGTCGTTCAGCAGGGATAACGGTAAGGATGGTTACTGGAGACAACATAAATACAGCAAAGGCCATAGCAAGGGAATGTGGTATTCTTACAGATGATGGTATAGCCATTGAAGGTTCCGAATTTAGAGAAAAGAAGCTGGAGGAACTCAATGAACTCATTCCCAAAATTCAGGTGATTTTCCAATAACGTAATTACCTTGACCTGATATTCATTTGCAGAATTGCACAATGGTTAAAAGCTACTGGGACAACTCAACATTTTTTTTTTTTTTTTTCTTTTTTGACGAAATAGGTGATGGCCCGATCATCTCCTCTAGACAAGCACATGCTTGTGAAACACTTGCGAACTACATTTAATGAAGTTGTGGCTGTGACTGGAGATGGAACCAATGATGCCCCAGCTCTTCATGAAGCCGATATTGGACTTGCAATGGGCATTGCTGGAACTGAGGCGAGTATACGAGTGCATTTCATCTATATTTGAAAGCCCTAGAAATAAAATTAATCTAACTTGGCAATTTGCAGGTGGCTAAAGAGAGTGCAGATGTCATAATTCTGGATGATAACTTCTCCACCATTGTAACTGTTGCTAGATGGGGACGTTCAGTTTACATAAACATTCAAAAGTTTGTGCAGTTTCAACTAACCGTTAATGTGGTTGCACTAATCGTTAACTTCTCTTCGGCCTGTTTGACTGGTAAGGAAGCCATATACTATAATATACCCTCTTGGATGAGGTTACCGGTCAAGTAATTGCATGCTTTATATATGTCCTCTTACACGGGGCATCTGATCTTGTCTGTCAGTGTAGAAACTGTGTTTTGCACTTACCATTTGCTTTTCTATTTCTTACAGGAAGTGCTTCCCTCACTGCTGTTCAGCTTTTGTGGGTCAACATGATCATGGATACGCTTGGAGCTCTTGCACTAGCAACTGAACCCCCTACTGATGAGTTAATGAAGCGATCACCAGTTGGAAGGAAGGGGAAATTTATCAGCAATATCATGTGGAGGAATATATTAGGTCAATCCTTTTATCAATTAGTGGTAATTTGGTTTCTTCAAGCTAAAGGAAAAGCAATATTTGTGCTCGAAGATCCAGTTTCTGATTTGACCTTGAATACACTAATTTTCAACTCATTTGTCTTCTGTCAGGTAACTTTTTAATGACACTTGCATTACTATTTCTCTAGTTGTTATACAATGAGGTTAGGTTATTATAGTACAAAAGCTTCTAATATCACGTTTATAGTTGTCTAGTATAATTATTCAAGAAGTATAAGCAGTCTTCAACATACTGGCATAATCTGCTATTCTTATTATATCATTTGGTATCTTCTATACTTATTATATCATTCACATAGCTACTAAAATAATAAAACTAGAATTTTTATATAGGAAAACTCTACTTTTAGTTTAATTAGGAAATAAATATAATTTTGTAATTAACCACGATCTAAAATAAATAAAAATATATCTATATATATATAACCTTCCATAGATATAATAAAGACTACAAAAATTATAGAATTTCTAAGGTCTCCAACATATGAAAAATGTAGAAACAATTTTGATAAAATAAAATAATAAATCAAATATTTGATATGTCCTAATCGTGAATGGTGGAAGAATTTGCCAGCTGCATAATTCTTGCATGAGTGATATCAAAACTTTCAAACAGCAGCTCAAAATACTGGATGGAGATGAAGCATATGGTTTGTTCTAACCTTAACTTAGAACTCACATGTTCAAACCATAAAATAAAGACAGTCTTCTTGTAATATAAGAGAGTCAAGGCCATATTCATCTAACTCGTTTTATACCCTACGTTAGGGGAAGCCTGGTGCTCTGAGCAACTCTTAAACTCCACCTACTCCTTTTCTGTTTTTCGACAAACTCGTCTACAGTTGAAACTTTTGATCTAGCTTTCGGGTCCTAACACACAAAGAGCTACATTTCCCCACTTGAGTTGACGAACTTTTATTATACATGGAAGGGCACCTGCGAATTTCTGTTACGCCACCCCTCCTTAACAATGCTAGTAAAGAGGCGACATAACAAATGTTTTGTGGTTTTCTTATGCAGATCTTCAACGAGATAAGCTCCCGAAACATGGAGGAGATTGACGTTTTCAAGGGCATATTAGGGAACTATGTTTTCGTTGGTGTCATCACTTGCACCGCCATATTTCAGTTCATAATCATCGAGTATCTTGGGACATTTGCCGACACTACTCCTCTTACCTTCACACAGTGGTTCTTTAGTGTCTGTATCGGATTCTTAGGCATGCCAGTTGCCGCCGCATTGAAGATGATACCCGTGTGAACCATAAACTCTGAGATGCAATCCTTGCTAGTCGAGTGCGAAACTCCTACTCGGAAGGACCATTAACATTCCTCTAACTGATTATAGAGAGCGTTGCGAAGAATTGAAGTAGTCAGTTAGCTTATATTTGGGATTTTATCCCTGTAACTTTTCATTGAAGACCTATTTTGGCTGATCAGAAGCGGCTGCTTCGGCATCATAAGCATTTAAATATTCGGCTACTGAGGTGCTAGAAGTTGATCTTTCTAGTTCACTTCATGTTAGGAAGGTGATAGAAAGATTGCTCCCACGGCAATGTCAAATTCATGTAATTTGTATCCATTTTCATCTTTTTATGTGCAACAGCAATTTTTGTGTCCTTTAATAGTCAATATTTTAACTGTATTCCTGGTGTATATGAATGGCAAAGATGAATTCCTTCACAAAAGTTTTGTGCGAATTCCTTCCTCATTACAACTATTTTCTTTCATCGGATTATGAGTTGACATGATCAAAATTAAATTATTTGAATACAAATTTTATAAGATATAGTCAAAGTATATAAGTATTATAAACGAGGGGTCTAAAAATGTGATCCAATTGCATGTGAAAACAACCAACTTGATTCAGATTACAATTACACTATAAATATAAAATTTCTACATAAATTATATTTTTGTGTATTCAATAACCATTTTTATTTAAAAATTACTTTGCTAAAATATTTTTAGATAATATTTTTCATTTGAATATTCTATTTTTGAAAAATTATATCTTTAGGCATCTTTATATGTATTCTTAATGTAAAAAATTAAAATAAAAAATATTCATAAAGAAACCTGAACAGCCTAATTTTATTTATATAAAGACCATTATGATTTTTGTCTCATGTAATTGAACCTAACCCGGCACTTCCCAAATTAATGGTCATCATTAATCATATAAACTTGGAAAATATCCGGCTCAAAACCAACTTTGATTGCGAGGGAGGTGAACTTGGAGGGAAAACCAACAATCTTTGTGTTATAAACCGGAAAATTGAAAAGGGAGAGAACCCATTTAGCCTGGTAACAGTCCTACGACAAGACACTGCAATTTGTTGGATTTTAGTCATTTCCATATGTGTGTCTTAACAAGCGAAATGTCATCTGAAAATTATATAAGGTGTGTGCAAGAATCGAAGTGTTCTCATACGCACGAAGTGGCTAAATGGCAACCAGGTTGCATAGGCCAGAGTATGTACAAGTTGTAGAGACCAGGGGACAGATTGGAGCCGAAAGCCGACGGGCAACCAGGTAGAGCAAGTCTAAAAGGAGACCAGACAGACAGGCTGAAGGGTGGCCAAACATCGAACTATAGAGTCCACTGAACTGTTTGGTTTGAGAGTCGACCGAACTACTGATTCAAAAAGCTAACAAGACTGTAGAGTCAGAGGGCAACCAGACTACTTATACTGAAGGATAGCCGACTGCCGATCCCAATAGATTGCATTGTGTGAAAAATACATTTTTAAGGTTGTAAAAGCGAGGAAAATGCGCTTTGAACCAGACATCATTATAAAGCACGCGAAGCGTTTAGGGTTGGTACGGAAAGTGAGACTTTCGTCAAACACTTATAAAATCAGAGAATAGAAAATGCCACCAATGACAGAAAAGAGAAGATAAGAGAGAAAGGAAGAGAAAATAGGGTGAAGAGGAAGGATCGAAGCTTCTAGTCACTACCAACCTGTGCGTGCTATTCTCCGAGTTGCGAAAAACACTTTACCAATCGTGTTTTACTATGTAGTCTCTTGCTCTATCTCGAATAGGTTGCCTGTGCTCTATTTCAAAAGTTTGTATAACCAATTTTACACTGTAAATTTTTTGAAGATTATTTCATAATTTTTTCCTTAATTAAAAAAAAATTTTCACGTTAAAAATTATTATACATTATTGTGTTTCTTGTACTCACAATTTGGTGGCTGACAGCCGATAAAGGGTTTTGAGTTTATTCCATTGCACCGGTTATGTGTATCCAAGCCGAAATCCCCAACACAACTCTCAGTGCATGCCAAGAATGCTCACCAAACAAACTACTAATGATCTTAGAATATCAAAACCAATATTCTAATCCACTGATGAAGTCAAAGAGTTCATCAATTCATCCATCCAACACAGGAAAAAAGAAAAGATAGCATATAATGTACACTCTGAACTTTACCTAAACTATGATATCTTCTTATCTTGCCTCAGAAAATTTGATCAGGAACCACTTGTTCGTCCATCGTTCCTCACGAGAGGTTCGAGCAATGCTTTCACTTCAAGTAGCTCTGGAAGTCCATCTTCACTGCTCCTCGATCCGTCAGCTTCGCTTTCAATTCGAGGGTACATCTCTTCTTGTACGTACATCATCATCAGTCTGAGTTTTCCAAACTCTCTGTCTTCTGGTCTAAGCAGTCTGACAAAGATGAAGCACGTAAGTCCCAACACGAGGCTGAAATCCTTCCTTCGCAGGCCATTCATCGAACCAACGAGAAATTGTAGCCCAACAACATCCAACACGTTGAGATTTTCTCGTAACAATGGGGCCATCATTCCAATAAGCTTCTTGAATGCTGGAAAAATGCTTTGTTCAGTGTTCCTACCATCCTCTTCATCAGAACAAGCAGACGACCTAAGCTCACAAATCTCAATCTCCGCTAAAACTGAAAGCCATGATGGTATACAGATCTCCGTATCAGGCGACTCTTGAAGAGATGTAACCTCTTCCGCTGAGTGCTTGAGCAAACACTTGGATCCTAATGCCAGGATCAAATCAGGAAGCCAATCCTTTGCCACAGTTGTGAGCCTTGACGCACAACCGAAACCAAAGTACAACTCAATCGAGACAGTCAGATCTAGTAGATTGTTGGCAACAGTATGGAGTTCGAGGGGAGCGGGAAAATCTTCATCAACCCTTGCAAGGACTGTATTAAGCAACTTAGCTGCATAACTGAAAGAACTCTTATAGCATATAAGCATTTCTCTCATTTGCTCCTCCTGGAGCTGCAATTCATCGTGGGTACTTTGCCTTAAATTGGTGATAACATTCTGCAGATATGCTGATGCAAACTTCAGGTACCTTTGTTGATGACCAGGAAGAAGACCCAATGTAGCAGCATCAACAATGAATTTGAGGATTGAGGTGAGAATCTTCAGCAAATTTGTCATTCTTTTTCCGTACGTAGAAACATATTCTGCTCGGGTAATTGATCACATTGAATTTGGTTACATAAAAAAGAAGAGTAATGATCTATTTAGGGAAAAAAATGGAAGGATAGTGTTAATTTAACTAAGATTTGCATTATCTGCTCATGTCTCAAAAGCATAGATTCCGATACAGAATATTGACACATGAAGATGACACATTATTTTTCTAAAAAAAATACAACGCATTTAGAACTTGTCAAGTAAATTTTGTAGTTTATCCAGTAATGAGAAAATATAATTGATCAATAATGTTGGTTTATCCCTTACTCTAACCCAAGAGAAATAATGGCTCTTCCTAATCTCATGTTTTAACCCTTACCATCATCCTCTACAGTAGAGGCATTGACATGAGAGCCCACAGGTTTTCTTCTGCTACAATTGGCTTCAACATTGCTACACAGCTTGCATTCTAAAGATGGTGATCGTGGCTTTGCCCAGACAGCTACCTGAAATGCCTTTTCTGCATGTCGGAGCAGATGATCCGTTGTTTGGTCCAGTGAAGTCCACTGAAAAGGAAACAGTAGTTGCGAGTCAATCAACACCAAAATGTTCTTCATTTCTAACAGTACGATTTTTTTTTAGAATCAGTAAGGTAGAAATTGAATAAGTATTAGCTAAAAAAGTTGATAAGATAGACGTAGCAGACCAGCGGGAACTCTGGCTTCAGCAAATCAATTTTTCCAGCCCTCTGTCAAATCTTTATCTAAACTAACTTATCTTTTCTAGTTCAAGTGATTCATTAGCTGTTTTCTTAGGGTACGACGACTACCGACACCTTTTCCACACCAAGCTGAAAGGGTCATATCATCAACAATATTTTCCTCCCAATTGAATCATGGTCAATCACTATTTTTTTTTTCCCAATTAAACTACAAGGGACAATATTACACACATAATTATGCATACAAATTGTGTAATTAATTTATATAAAAACTCTTATCAATTGTAAAAATCATAGAACCCAATGTCTAAAAATATCTCCTCTTTCCTAAGATCCAATTACTAATAATGCCGACCCAAAAAACACTTTCACCAATAATAGCATATGTGAAGAACCACTTATCAATGGGCACCTATTTTGCCTTCAATTAATCCTAAAATTAGAACACATATATTTATACTCATGCAAGCCACTTGAATTGTTATTGCACATTTCACCTGGAGCTAGCCACTAATATTTTTACCAACACTGTTACTTAAGCCACAAGCTCTTGACTATCTTATAGAATCTCTTGGAAGGGTTTGACTTGGGTCTAAAAAACTTCCCGTGAATATCAAGTGAACGATCCTTTTAATACCAAAACAAAAAAATATGTTTAATGGATATGGAAACTTATATGTATCTGACCTAAATCCAACAGTTTTCTCATCTGACATTTTAGAGAATAGGTTCTTTGTCCATTTTGATGAACTTGCACACGGTTGGGGGGGGGGGGGGCGCAGAAAAATTAGTATCTTAGGTAAGAGTTATTGAAGGCAAAATAGGTGCCCATTGAAAAACATCAAACAACCCAGCAGTAAAAAAAAACCAATAACAACAAAAGACACTTGCCGCTGAAGATGAGGCTGTAGAACTTGGACCAAAATTGCTCATGTTGCTATGGCTGCCAATGCCGTCAACAGTGACATCTTGAAGAGCGACATGCAAAGAGAGCGCTGTATATGCAGCAACCAGAGATGAATCCATAAAATCACAACACATACAATGTGTAATGCTGACTTCAGAAATGATCTTTAAGGCTAAAAAGGCCCGCTCTAGAGCTTCAGATTCCAAAATCGATCTGCGACTGACCTCGGAGATTAGCAAGTCTTTAATTTGCCAGGCTATTCCGACAGCAATCTGATAATTTTCATTAAAAGTGG
>JAOVVI020014634.1:0-11439 GCA_028571085.2 Nepenthes alata | reverse complement strand
AGAGAGAGTGATTAAGGTAGAAATGAGTGTTCACCTTCAAACGTAAGAGACGTTCTTACGGCTCGTTGAGAGCGTAGTTTTTCGGCTCAGTGTTTACGGGGAACATATGGAAATTTAAGTCCTGTAAGCGTGGAAGCTTTGAAGGACAGAACTCAGGGAGTGAGCGGAGTCTCTGAAATGTGAAGGCTTAGTGTGGAGCGATTGTATATTTAGAAACAAGCGTTAGTATGCTCAGAGATTTTTTTGTTGTAGTTCTTTTTTGTTTCCTTCTGGTCCCCTCTAGTATTAAGACTACATGGGGTTATATAGATGGAGGGTAAGGCGACCTTCATTGTCCAAGAAGTCATGATTTCTGTATCGTGTTGGGCAGCCTTTCTTGAGTATGAAAGCTTGACTTGTGCAATCTGTTGGAATTATTTTCTTTTTTGGGTGGGCAACGGTTCTCCAAATTATTTGCCTTCCTTCTACGCTTTTATTACCGTTAGAGTCCATTATAGGCAGAAAGAGAGAATTTGGCGCATTCCTCATAGGAAGGGTATTGAATCTGTTGATACCCTTTTTAGTGCAGATTAGTTTCAAGGAAGGCGTGAAATCAAAAAAAAAAGATCATTGTTTGTCGTGTACGGAAACATGATTCAAACTAGGCCTGGCCCATATAAGATTTTTACCTCTTCTCGGTCTGCTTGCTACAGTGCTCCAGATTAACAGAGATATTTACCGTCTTAAGGGAGCATATTAGCCGCCCAGTTAGCCTTTTATGCGGTCAACACTAGCCTTGATCGTCCAAATGCGCATCCGAATTTTCATAAATTTTGGGCCGTTTTTTTTATTGGGCCATCCCACTATGGGCTTACCCAACAATGGTGTCCGTAATATCAACTTGAGTTTGGAAATTAAATTAAAATGACAACTGGATGGATCAATTTTTGTAAAATGTTAGCCAGCGGATTAATCATAGAAACCAATAAGAGATGAAAGGTGCTTTTCATTGGGGTGATGTCGCACAAAATGGTAATATAAATTATTGTGAGCAATTTGGATACTAATAATATTATCATAATAAAAAAAAGTGCTGCAATAAAAGAATAATAAGTGACAAACTTAGAACAACAACGAGTATTGGATAAGGTAGGGTAATTAGTGCAGTCACGAATTTAAAATGACGGGCGTGTAACGATACCATATAGAAATAAGGGTAAACGGCGAATGATATTTTATAACGGTTTTAAATGGTAAAAATGGTGAGGAGTGATAGAATTCAGATGGGTAACACAAACATAAATACATTTGAAAAACTTAACTATGTAACTATATAAATATATAAAAATAATAAATAAGAATTTTCATGATTCAATGTACCGCTATAACCATACAATTGGCTCTCATTTTATAAAAACTAAGATAATTTAAATTAAAAATAATTATAATTATATAAATATTTTAAATTAAAATATATCAACTTTATAATTTTTAAAATATATTATATACATATATATTAATATATATAAATTTTTTAAATTAAATGATATTTATCCCCTAATTTAAAAAGATAATACCCCGAAAACAGGTATTTATTTTATTAGGATTTCCTCTGATTTTTTTTTATTTTTTAGTATACTTGAACACGTCTGACATGCTTTTAATATTTTTTTTAAAAAAAATTGTGTTCAAAGACAACGATTTATCATATTTAAATTACAAAGTCTCCTCTCCCTCTCTCTCTCTCTCTTATTTATTTATTTATTTGCTATTCCGTAGAAATCATCCTTTTCTAATAGCAAATCATCATATTTGCTATTTATTTTAACTCCTAATAGAAAAATTGTGACGTAAAACAGATAATACGACTAGATATATTTGTTTAAAATGGGGCAAATTAAACTTATTTAAAAATATAATTTTAAATATATAAATACTTTCTTTAAATAAGACATAATATATATATATATATATACTTAGTTGATGATGAATTAATGAGTTACATGATAATATATTTAATCGAAAATCTAAATTTAACTAAGAAAAATATGAATGGAGTTTGCTGATGCATTGGGCACATCTATTTATTTTAAAATAAATAAATTTTTTATTTTTAAATAATTAAATTATAATTATTTATTTTAAAATTAATAATTAATATATAAATAATGAATTATTCCTTTTTAAGAGAGATGGAGCTCTTCCTAATCGTTAGTGCCATTACTTTAAGGTCTTTATTGGGAATATTGTCCATTTAAGTGAAAACTTGCCTTCATAAATATTTTTTGCAATAAATATATATTCATTATAAAAAAAATTGTGTAATATTTAACTATCCTTAGAAAGTTCATGATATAGTATTATTATTTTTTGATTTTTTGGCCAATAAAGATAAATATAAATGTAACAGAATAAAAAATAATAAAGAGTCGTGATATGGAAGACGGATTTGGGGATCATACTTCTCCTTAAGAGAAACACTGTTTTTTCACTTATAGTCATTGGATTTTAATCCAATGGATAAGATTAAAAATATTAAAAAATAAAAAATATTATTATATATTTTTAATTTTTTTATAATATTAATATTTATTAAATATTAAGTTAAAAATTATAATTATTTTTTTTAAAAAATAATTATTTAAATGTTATTATATAAAACTTAAATTTCAACCATTGAATTTTTTTCAATCCAATGGTTGAAAACGATAAAATAGGATCCTGCTTCTCCTTGAGAGTCCCCTGTTCCATGGAGGACTACCCCCGGAGATTATTAATTGTCTATAGGGCTTTAAATTAGTAATTTATTAAACTTATTATACAAAAATTAAATACAAAATTGTTTTTAATATTCATTATATATATATATTTATATATTAATATATTTTTTCCTTGAAGGTGAGTTGCAACGTTTTCAAAGAAATTTAGGCGTAACTAAAAATAAATCATGACCATGCCGCTTAATTAAAACTCGGCTTATTTGGGCCATAAACATTATAATTTTAAATATTTTTATTATATTTATATGAAAGTACTTACAATATAAATTATTTTATAAAATAGAAATTTTTAATAAAAATATTACCTACAAATAATTAAAAGGATAAATTTTTATATTAAAAAGTTACAATTTATATAAAAATATATTTTATTGGGATGCTTTTTTTCTGAAAAACTACTATTTGTATAAAATATTAAAATTTATTTTTATGAAAAATCTAAAACTGATCCAAGCCATAATATACAAATCATTTTCATTATTGACCATAAACGACCCATAAATTTGATTGACTCTAATTTCTAATCATATTTATCTATAGTAATTATATATATTATTCATATCTTTTAAATTTTAATTTATTTTTTATCAGATCTATATAATTTATTATACAATAGATTGTATTGCGTACCAGAAATTTGGGTTATCATACGGATTGGGGGCCGTAAATTTGATCTTCTTGCTGGTTAATCTGATGCGGATCCGGTCTCCATAGTATTGAATCTGAATCCTGTACAACACAACTGAAAACTAGAAGTCAGATGTTGGCGGGAATTATTCCAACCGTAAATCCTCCGACGCTCAAATCAGAAGTCTTTCTAAGAATATAGAAAGATAAATGGATGATATATATTTGGTGGGTGAAGTGTTTTATTACGTTCAACCGGTGAACGACTTAAAAGTATGCCTATAAAGGGATGTCATTTGAAGGGAATCTTTTGGAGGGAGAGGGAGATTATTTGGATCGGCCACTGAGAAATTATTCTGGCCACTTGGGACGATAGAGGGCTGTCCTTCCTTCTCAACTTTCTCTCTGGACAGGATAGATTATCTCTCTGGTCATTTCTCTCAACTTCCTTTCCGAAAGTTTTCGGCTTTGTTTCTCCCATTTTTTTCTTCATTCTCTTCTTTTTTTCCCCTCTTTTCCAGTTGGGAGGAGGTCTTTATATAGTTAGAAGATCTTATCTATAGTTAACCGTCGAAATGGTTGAATCTTATCCATAATTAACCGCCGGTAATAACCACCCGTGGATTGGATAATGCGGTTAAACTTTTTTCTTTGGTCAAATTTTTCGAACCCATCAGATTGAATATATCAACTCATTATCAAAAAATGCATAACCATTTTTTTGTGTTTTTAATTTTATTAATTATTAAAATATTTAGTAATAATGTATCTTTTTTTTTGTAAGTATTAGTGCAAGGGATACAACAAGAGAATTTCTCGTGAGGTCATCTATCCTAGTGCTACTCTCCCTTAAGCACATTTAATTTTAGAATTTTGATAGGATCTGGTGTATTAATACTGATATGGTTGCACCTGTCTTTTAAAATGAATTATATTTGATGATTATCTAAATATGTGTTTAGTTGGATGGTTATTAAAAATAAAATAATATTTTTAATAGATATTAATTTATTTATTAATTAGAAAATAAAATCTATCTTTTGTTCAGAAGGAGTAAAATTGCTCTTATAGCACTTCAAAAATCTCCTCTTAAATTACTTCTCACGCAGTTACACCAAAAAACAAATGATGAGTGCAAATGAATATCCACTTCCGAAAATTTTGTTAAGGGTTTATTAATAGAGTAGGTGCCTTTTGGATGAGCTTTAGGGTTTGGCGCCCTTCCATTTACATTTATTGAATTGAGATTTAATAACTAAAATTTAATTTTTAAAAATATTTTAAAAATATTTTAAAAATATAAAAATAGCATATTTTTATCGTTATTTTTTATAATATAAATATTTAAATATTTTAACATTTTATAAGGTATATATATATATATATATGTATACTTATAAATATAATAAAATTGTATATATGATAAAGGTATTTTTTATGGGCGCATCTTGTCGAATTAATAAATAAGATAACTATAAAAAATTATAGCCGTTACCCAGAGTATTTTTGCTAAAGTTTTGGGGCATTATTTTTAAAATATTTGGAATCCAATCTCATCTTGTATCGTGGATGATTTAAGGGCTTCCGACGGCAATTCTTTACGTTAATAATTGCTTGTTACTTTTTTTTTATCAAACAGTGTACAATGTATTAAAAGAGTACACATATCACCTCACAAATTAAGACGTGTTATATTCTATAGATTATAATATCTGGCAATTAAATAATAATATGGATTAAAATTAAGTATTTAAGGATAAGAATATTAAGATATGTGAATGGAATAACATTACAAGATAATATAATAAATGATGATATTTATAAATTGTTGGGTCCCGAGCTAAGGCCCACGACCATCTCAAACCCAGCCCAACTGCACAGGGAACCTACGTGGCGCCCAACTGACAGAAGGCGACGGACGTCCTGTAACGCATTAATGAGCTACCGGAAAACAGATAGGAAAGAGAAAAAACCAACTAATGGGGAAGCGGTCAACGCTACGACAACGGCCTAGGCGGCCGCCCACAGGCAACCAGCCAATCCCAACTCGAAGGGAGACCAAGCATGGTCGGCAGCGCTCAGGAACTTGCCTGCCGCCGCAAAGCGACAGTCGACATGACCGGCGGTAAGCAACAGCGACCAGCGGCCAAGAAACCCTGTTGACGGAAGTTCTCGCGCCAAGAGTCTACTCGAGAGGAGCCTATAAGAACTCTCTTCCTCCGCAGAAGAGGGGGGCCTTCTACCTTTTCCTAGATAACAACGAGAAAAAGCAATCGAACTAGGTCAAGATTCGAGTCTTAGGGACACAAACGAGCCCGATTCTCTCAAGATCTTGATCCCCATGCCTGCTCAGGCAACGAAAATTTAGCCACCCACTGCGGTACGTCAAGGAATCCAGGCCTTCTATTACCTGCTCATTGCATTTCACACTCTGATATATAAGTATCACTCACGCAGCATCAGCACACATCCGCATACCGTCTAGCACGTGCGTCATTTTCGTTTATTGTGGGAACTTGCTGACTTGAGCGTCGGAGTGGTCGTGGTGGGAGAAATCCAGCCGGACCTCTGACCTCTCGTTCGTTGATTGTGTTATGTAGGTCAATGTTAAGAGATACGGAGACCGGACCATCATCCTGACGATCCAACGTTATCGGAAATCTCAAAACCCCCTAATCAGTACAACAACCACGGACCCAAGACGCAACATAAATATATAAAAATTTTACTAATATAAGATGAAAAAATTACATTTAAAATGATTTAGACTTAAAAAGTATGTCAAGAAAATGTATGTGGAAAATATGAAATAATTATAGTTGAAGCAACGAAAAAAATAGGTGAAACTATTAAAATATAAAGTGATCCAACAATAACAATTTAAAATTACTCATACTTTTTGTACAACGTTTATTGTTTAATTGATCTTAGTAAAACTCACAATAAAATTATAAAAATATGACCTAAAAACGTAACAAATTTTTTCATATAACTTTATGGGAAAACCCTTGCCTATTTCAATGATCATCATCTCCTGTTATTTGGTAACTTCTCCTCCGTGGGGATTTTCTTTTGCAAACACAAATGTCTCTTTCTTTTACTCCATGGAAACACTTGGAGTGTTACCACTTCCATTAAGCACATTTAAATCGGTAACGTTGCTCTTCTTAACTCTCATCCTCAACCTCCTCCCACTGCATTAACCAAACCTCTCATTAGTCACATTGGTATCGTTCTTAACAATTGAAACCTATATCAAGTGTAGAGTTGATTATTTGCTTTCATTTGCCACAATCAAGAAGTTTTTAGTGAATTTTCATCAACATTTGCTGAATGTCATATAAAAGCCCTCATTATTAAGATTTTTTGTCGGAATCAAACTAGCCTTATGTTTGGAGTGTATCACATGGCCTCAACCCAAGTTTCGTCTTGTTACATGTCTATAAGATAACGTTCTCGATGCCCAACTATTTCCAATGGGCCATTATTTTTCATCGTCAGTGCCTTAGAGTCTTTGGATATATGAGAGGTGGCCTACTTTTTGAATATCATGTGGAGTGAAAATTCACTATCCATTACCCAACTCATCTCAAGGCTCGTGAAGTTTCATCTCTTCCTGTATTGATGACTAGAATGTATTTGTCGAAAATAATTAAGGTCCGATAATTATTATTGTAATCCCTTCACTCTTGTCAATTGCTATCACCTGCTTTCTCTTGCTCCAATTTGAAACAATCTCATTTTGTATGACTCTTCAACCGGCAATTATTCCTCTTTGATTTGCTACTTCTTTTTTATGATTATCTGTGTCCCTCGCCATTATTAGATACCAAAACACTAGATCCCCTAAAACCATATCCCTTCCTCTATGTCTAGACTCATTAATAGGTTAAAAAATGATAATTTTATCAATATTGAGCATGTATATGGAATGCTAGCCATTTAAAAAAATACTACCACTAATCACTTACCTTGTGCTGAAATTGGACTACTTTTATTTCCGACCTAAGAGATATAGAACCCTATTTGGAAAATAGTTGAGCCCAATAACCACGGCATGGGCTGATCTTGCTCTACCTCGCTCAACCTACCATATGATGCAACTTGGTAGCACATGAATCGTTATCGTTAGTAGTGGTAACGTTGTGTCATAGATCTATATCTCAGTGCTTAATTTTGTATTCATCCAGGCCTAGGAATGTATAGATCAAAAATTTAGACTGTGTATCTCGTTTACTTTTCTTAACTCTATATTTTCAAGCATAAGTTTGTTTCGCCGTGTGCACAAAACCTGGCCAAAATAGTCAAATGATTGGGCCAAGTTCACACCAATTATTTTAAAAAAAAAGTTAAGTAAGAAAGAAAAGCTGGCCATAGACCTATGAAACTATTTACATGATAAGAAGGTTGCTTTGAAATAAGGTTAAATATAAAATACAAAATACAGTCAGTCAATTACAAGAATTTTGTAGACAAATCACAAGGGCTGCCATTAGGACAAGCAGTAGCGTCACACTGGCCGCAGATGTTGCTTAACTCGAAGTCAAAGGCATCAACTGTGCTTAAGTTCTAGAGGTCGATATGACCTACTGTAATACCAGGCTCTAATTTGGCAATGAGATCCTAGCATGCCTAGAAACCTTGTTGCAATATAGACTAGAGTATACCTCCTAGCTCATCAATGTTGATCCACCTCCGGTAATCCTGATAATAATGAGAATGAGAGATGAAAAGCTATTGGGATAGCCCACGAACATGGAACACCGCCACCTTAGCCCACCGCTTTGACTGTTCCATTTAAAAGCATGCTTCCTTTTCCTTCTTCTTGACATCTGCTGCACATTTCTCCCCAATACTAACCTGGGGCTGGAGCTCCCCGATCATGGTGTAAGAATGAATAAGCTCCTCTCAAAGGGACTTCATGGTGATGACCAAAGAGGTGAGGTGTTGAGTCTTCAGCTCCAAAGACATTGCTTATCGACCAAGGAGAGGGGTGTTGATGTATGTCCCAAATTAAAAAACTTAAAGTAAAAACTCTAACTTATCAATTTGGAGGGCTCTTCTCCCTAGAGGATATCCTTTTGGAGTGGGTTCTTCTCTTGAATTTATACACACATTAATGGTGCTCTCATTGAGATCAGCCCCGATTCAGAGAGGGCTACCTGCGGAATGGTTGACCTGCTACCGGTGTGTCGGAACGAAGTGAAGCGTTGTCGAGTGAAAGCCGCCAAGTGAAGTGCCATAGAATGCAGTTGCCGAGGTCTGTAGCTGTCGAAAGATGAAGGAGTGATGTATGTCCCACATTAAAAAATTTGAGGCAAAAATTTTAATTTATAAGTTTGGAGTACTTTCTCCCCAATAAGACATCATTTTGGGGTGGGCTCTCTTCCTGGACATGTGCACGTATCAGGTGTAGCTACTCCATGCAAATAGACAAAGTAGCGACATCTACCATCATTAAAATAGTTAGGTAATAGTCAACCAGCAACTAAATGGGCGAATTCGTTAACTGCATGTGTAATATCCCAATATTTTCAGTCAAACATAGTATCTAATTTAACTCGGATCGTCACAGCATGGCATCTTGCGAAAGGACAGTAGTCCGTCTCATATATTACTGTGTTGTGTTATCCATTTTGAATAATGTGTCAGTGGTCCAAACACTCCAGTTAAGACAAAATGTGTCTAATAGTAGTGGATGAGTGTAACCATATTTATGCTCACGAACTTAATTAGTTGCGGCCTCCAAAGCAACAGCTAACCAAATTCCTTTGGTGGGTGGATTCCACCTCATATCTAGAAGCACATTTTTTTTTATATAGGAGCATGTCTCACCTGATTTAATAAAATATATTAGAGTATACTTAGCTTGAATGAAATAAAGATCCATACTTTATATATCCTTTTAAAAGATGGGATTCAGCATGCCTCATACGAAAGATATGTGTCACCCCGATCGTATTTTATGAAAAAGAAATCAATTTTTGAATTTTTCACTAACTTCAATTGAAGCTTGAGAATAATGGCCTCCCCAAGAAGAAATGCAAAACCAATTGGAATTTGTTATTCTAAATTTTAACATGGCCTTAATTACTGTGGGATAAACTAAATGCTTTTGCTAAAAAAAATATATGCATAAGGCTACTATGTGCCTAACTATGTTTAGTTTCAGCTGTGCCGGTGGTATGGCAAGGGCTTGTCAGAGGGCCACTAATTCTGATGCAAGTGAAAGGACACGTGCCTCCATAGTGGCAACGTAAATAGAGATATAATTCGCCAATGGGGATGGCACCTACGTGTTTGGACTATGCACAATCATTCCATAATCTAAAGGATTCCCATATCTTCAATGTATCTTTGATAAATCGTTGGTTAAAATATATAAATATACATTAAATACGTTTTTAAATGCCATAATGATGAACATGGGTGACAAAAGTGTCAAAAGGAGAGCCCTTAAATAGGGCGCAACCCTTTAGACAATATACAGGGTAGAAACCTGACACTTGTATATCCATTATCAGATATGCGAGACTCCATGCTAACACAAGATGGCCCAGATGTCTGCCATTTGTTGATCCAATTGTCTATATCGGTTGACCTTGAATTGGCCATTAACTGACTAGTCGACCCTAGGTCGACAATCCTAGGTTAGCCGGATAGTGTCGGGGGGTAAGTAGACTTGATGGTTGTACTAACCAAAAGGTCAGACTTGCAATCTAACATCATCTTTCAGGAGTTCAGATGAGCAACTTGATTTAATGAATATAAATAGTTTAGATGAATAAACGATTCAGATGAATGAAGAGTTTAAATGAACTAGTTGTTCAGATGAATATAGAGTTTACATGAACAACTCGAACCAAGCATTCAGACGATTATTTCATTCGGACATTCTGCTAATATTAGTATAAATCGATTATCTCCAACTTAAAGATGACTTAGTACCAGGCACACGTTTACTATTTTTTAAATTTTTTTTAATAAGTTGAGTGTATATTTATTAACTTAAATATTAAACAAAATTTTAAAATCTTCAAAATTTTTGATCAAACTTTATCTTATTTGTGATGCATAAATAATCAATTAAAGCCTTCATATTGCTCTCTAATATGGGTAGATAGAGATTTTATATTAAATTAATATTTTAAATATGTATGGCACAACCATCAACTTAAACTACAAAGAAATTGAATAGACCGTGATTCAAGTGATTCCCTCCCCTCTTCCCCAACCAAAAAATAATAATAAAATAATTAAAATTTTCGGAAAATCGAACCAAAATAAATTTAATTAGCAGAATAAATCGCCTGCCGTTGAAATTAAAAAAAAAAAGAAAAATTTCTCTTCGCTCGGAAATGAATAGGATTGTTGGATTCGGAGGGACTGCACATGCGAAAACTTAGGGTTCGGGCAACGTCAGGCAAATCGGTGTGATCTGACTACGCGGAGCGAGGAAGATAATCAGAGGGACGGACGGAAGGGACAATCAATCCGTCTCGGAAAGACAATTCAAAAAACGATCCTCCGAGATTTGATTTTGTCTGTCTGATGAAAAAACAATTAAAAAAAGAATAGTCAATTTTGTTTTGTTTTGTTTTTTTCTTTTCTTTTTTTTGAGTTATCCTGCCCAACTTATCTAGAAAGAAGGAAGTTTCACAGGCAAAAAATAATCATTATAATTTAATTATTTTGAAAAAAATTTAAATTTTAATTATAATTAAATATTTAAAAATAATTAAATCTTATTAAAATTTTAAAAAATAAATATTTTTATTTTTTTAAAATATAAAATCTTCCTACAACCACTTTAAAGATTTTCTTTGAAACGCGCTCTGTCTCTCTCTCTCCCCCCTTAACCTTCTACCCTCTGTTCTCCGGTCTCAGTTGGGTTCTGTCTGCCACATAACATAAAAATTTCGTTTTTATAATTTAATTTTATGATGGATAAATTACTATAAAAATCTACTTAAATTATAAAAATAAATTTTAAATTTAAAAATATAATTATATTTCTTATTTTGTTATAATTAGAATTGAGCAGAATCAAATT
>JAOVVI020014633.1:0-11439 GCA_028571085.2 Nepenthes alata | reverse complement strand
GCAGCCAGCCGGCTGCTGGACCCTCCGGAGACAAGCTGGAGTTGAGGGCTTACCTCAACTCCAAACGATCAGCAAACACCACTCGCGCAGATCCGCGAGTGGACAAAATCTGGAACCGCGTGTTCCAAGACGAGGAGCACGTCATCGACTTGGACCGATTTCCTTTCACAGCGAAGATCCTGAGCCGTCCACTCCCCACGAAGTTCAAGATGCCATCCCTTGACTCATACGATGGGAGAAGTGATCCGATTGACCATCTGGATCACTTCCGCACCCATCTGAGTCTACAAGGGCTGGAGGACTCAACGATGTGCCGCTGTTTCCCACTCACCCTGAAGGGAGATGCCCGAATCTAGTTCCATCACCTCCCTTCAGGCACTGTCGGTAGTTTCCGTGACCTCACGGATCTCTTCCTGGCTCAGTACGCCTCGAGCCGATGGGAAGAGAAGCAGCCGTGGCATCTCTCCCACATCAAGCAGAAACCGGGAGAGAACCCACGGCGATTCCTGGTATTTTGTGGCAAAGGCCAGGTGAATTCCCCGGATCACTGAGGAGAGGAAACTGGACAGTTTCATCTCTGCACTAACCTATGGGGACTTCTTCAAGCACCTGGCCCACAAGAATCCCCAAACCTTCCGGGAAGCGGAGTCCATCACACGGGCATACACTGCGGCGGAGGAGGCTAACGAGGCAAAACGCCCCAAGTGGGCAGATCAGTCTCGATCGTTCCCTAGAGAGGGAAAAAGGAAGTACGGCGGCAATGATCACTCCCACCGGAAGCAGCACAGGTTCGGGACACCGGAGCGCAGAGACTACAGGTCCACCGGCTTCACGCCTCTAACGAACACCCGCTCAAACGTCCTCATGCAAATCCGCGGAGAGAAGTTCTTAAAGTGGCCAAAACCACTAAAGAAGGACTCTGGGAGCCAGTTGAAGTCAACGGAGGACTGCAAGACGCTGCAGAGGGAGATCAAGGAGCTGATTCACAGAGGGCACCTCACCAAGTACGTCAGGAGCTCTGGACAGAGCTCTGGAGCAGCTGGCAGTGAGGGGCGGGAGCGGTCTCCTCCCCGAGATCAGGTTGCAGCAGGGGTGGTTAACATGGTCACCGCCCGACCTGCTAAAAACCCATCCGGCGGCGAGTAACAGCAGACTGAGAGGAAGAAGTAGCACACGGTGGACAACACCGTCAACTTCAGTGATGATGACTTAGCTCATGTTATATCCCCCCATGCTGATCCCCTCGTTGTAACCACACTTGTTTCGGACGGTAGCGTCGACTACCAATTGAAGCGAGTGTTCGTCGATAATGGAAGTTCTAGAGATTTGCTTTACTTGGATGCGTTCTTTAAACTAGGCTTAAAAAAGAATCAACTAAAACCTGCTGAAAGCCCATTATACGGCCTCGACAACGAGCCTGTGCCCATTCAAGGGACTGCCCAATTGGATGTCACCTTGGGTACGAATCCGAAAATAGTAAGTCAAACACTCACCTTCCTGGTGGTCGACCTACCCTCAGTGTATAACGCCATACTGGGCAGACCATGCTTGACAGCGTTCGCAGCGGTTACCTTGATTCCACATCTCAAAATAAAGTTTTCAACGCCTTGCGGTGTCGGGGAGATGCTAGGCGACCAGGTTACTGGACGAACCTGTTACATGTCACAGGTTACCTCTAGTGGCAGCACTAGAACAACTGGGGAACTCGACCATTGAGACGAGACCACCTTTCAGCAAGCGCAGTCCGGTGAAGCCACCGATCTAATCCCACTGGACCCGGAGGAGCCGGAGAAGTGTGTACAGATCGGCGGCTCACTCACCGGTCCACTGCGCGATGAATTGGTTGCGTTCCTACGAAGGAATGTTAACCTTTTTGCATGGACTCCAGCAGACATGCCTGGAATCCCAGCAGAGATGATGGTCCATAAGTTGGGGCTTGACTCCGGCTGAAAACTCGTCAGGCAAAAGCAGAGGAATCACTCCGTTGAAAAGCCGATCGCCATCCGAGAGGAGGTGAAGAAGCTGTTGGATGCAGGCTTCATTAGAGAAGTCCATTACCTGGACTGGCTCTCTAATGTCGTCTTAGTAAAGAAAAGCAACGAAAAATGACGGATGTGTGTCGATTTTACCGATGTTAACAAGGCCTGCCCAAAGGATAACTTTCCGTTGCCCAAGATCGACCTACTGGTTGACTCAACAGCCGGACATGAGCTACTAAGTTTCATGGACGCTTATTAAGGTTACAACTAGATCCGGATGAGTCCCGAGGACGAGGAACACACCTCATTCATGACAGATCAGGGCACCTACTGCTACAACGTAATGCCTGTCGGATTTAAAAATGCTGGAGCGACCTACCAACGGCTGGTCAACAAAATGTTCGAAAAATAAATTGGTCGCAACATGGAGGTCTACGTCGACGACATGCTCGTCAAGAGCAAGGTCACCGGTGACCACTTCCGTGACCTGAAAGAGTCATTCGAGGTGCTCCGTAAGCATCACATGAAACTGAATCCAGCTAAGTGTGTCTTCGGAGTAGCCTCCGGTAAATTCCTGGGTTTCATCGTTTCCCAACGGGGGATCGAGGCAAACCCAGAGAAGATCAAGGTGCTCACCGACATGGCTACGCCACAGAACGTAAAGGACGTCCAGCGACTGACTGAACGACTAGCAGCACTGTCCTGCTTCCTTGCGAAGTCCGGTGACATGTACCAGCCCTTCTTCAAGGCCCTTAGAGGAGCAAAATTCAACGGGTTTCAATGGACAGCGGACTGCCAAACCGCTTTCGATGAACTGAAACGGTATCTGGCCAACCCACCGTTATTAGTGTCACCCAAGGGCGGAGAGGAATTATATATTTACTTGGCAGTGTCGGAGGCGTCCCTCAGTTTTTTCCTCGTGTACCAGGACTCTGACGCTCAATGACCGATTTACTACGTAAGTAAAACATTGACCGGCCCTGAGATCCTTTACTCGCGCGCAAAAAATTAGCCTTGGCGCTAATATTCTCCCCGTAAAAATTGAGGCCCTACTTTCAGGCCAACCGGATAGTGGTCCTCATGGACCAACCCCTGAAAAACATACTTCAAAAACCCAATATTTTTAGACGGTTGGTAAAATGGGCTATCGAGTTGGACGAGTTTGACATCGAATTCTAGCACAGGCCTGCTGTAAAGGCACAGGCGCTGGCTGATTTCATTGTCAAAATTATAACCCCAGTTCTCGAGGAATAGCCCGATGAAAGTGAGGAACTGCTTGTCAGAGTTTCGGAATGAATACTCCACGCGGACGAATCATCTACGGACACGGGCAGTGGCGCCGGAGTGGTCTTTACAACCCTCGACGGGTTTGAAGTGAAATATATCCTCAGGCTCAATTTCCCGGCAACCAATAACGTTGTCGAGTACGAGGCCCTTTTGGCCGGATTGCAGTTAGCCAAGGAATGCTCTACCAAGAGACTGCAGTTTACAGCGACTCTGAGCTAATCGTTAACCAGGTTAACGGAGGCTTTGAGGCGAACAACTCACTTGGCCAAGTACTTGGCAAAGGCAAGGGAGGCCACCGAGGGTTTCGACAAACTGACCCTGGTTCACGTTCCCCGAAATGAAAACTGGAAGGCGGACCAGCTGGCCAAAGCCGCTACAGCTGAAAACCCAGAACAGTATTTGAGGGACATGCAGGAGATCCTAAACGCTCCCAGCATCGAGAAGCGAGAGGCAATGCAGATTTTTGAAGTGGAAAACTAGATGACGCCTTTCCTAAGCTATTTGGTAGACGGATCATTGCCAGAGGATGTGGAGAAGGCCAAACGGGTCAGGAAGACAGCCAGTTGGTATGCTGTGGTTGACGGACGGCTATACCGTCGTGGCTACTCGACTCCATACCTCCACTGCCTAACTCTCGATGAGGCTGACTACGCTTTAGGCGAAGTCCACATCGGGATCTGCTGATCGCACATTGGCAGGAAAAACTTAGCTTTCAAAGTCATGCGTCAGGGCTACTACTAGCCCTCGATGAAAAAGGACGCGCTTGATTTTATAAGGAAATGTGAAAGCTGCCAGCTTCACAGCAACCTTCACCGCCAACCATCCGCAGATCTGAAAACCCTTCGGGCCCTTGGCCCTTCGCGCAATGGGGGCTCGATCTTCTCAGCCCATTCCCCATTGCCACAGGGCAAAGGAAATTCATCATCGTGGGCATCGAATAATTCACCAAGTGGGTCGAGGCCGTCCCACTGGAAAAGATCATAGAGCATAACGTCCTGGAATTCCTTCGCCAGAGCATCGTCTGTAGATTCGGTGTCCTCGAGGTCATTGTGACCGACAATGGGACCCAATTCTCGGGGAAACGTTTGACCAAGTATTGCACCAGCCTTGGCATCAAGCTGGTCCACACTTCGGTGGCATACCCCCAAGCCAACGGACTGGTTGAGGTCACAAACCGAACGCTACTCCACGGGTTAAAAACTAAGCTGGAGGACGCAAGGGGCTCATGGGATGACGAGCTCCTTTCAGTTCTCTGGTCTTATCGAATAACTCCAAAGGAACCAACACATGAGAAGGCCTTCAGCCTCTGTTATGGGTCTGAGGTGAAAATCCCGATCGAAATCGAGCTTCCGAGTCTTAGGGTGGAGTCTTTCGACCCACGGGCAAACTCTCAAAAAATCAGGGAACACCTAGACTTGCTAGAGGAAGCTCGCGACGCCGTCAGAGTACGGACAATGACCTACCAACATCGAGTCACCCGATACTACAACAAAAAAGTTAAGGCGTGACGATTCAATGTAAGAGACCTGGTCCTACGAGGCGTCGAGGCCACAGGCAAGCTGGCCGGCCGCAACAAGCTCTCCCCTAATTGGGAAGGGCCTTTTCTCGTATCCACTGTCCAACGAAACCGAGCCTACAAACTCCGGAACCAGGATGGAAGACTGATTCCATGAACTTGGAACGCAACCCACCTCAGACGCTACTTCCAATAGCGGACGCCGGTACGGATTTGCATTATTGTGTGCAGTCGCTTGCTTGTTTTGAATTGGCAAAAATAAGTGTTTACTTAGCATACTTCCTATATGTATGTGCATGTGTTTTCTTTGCAGGTTACCCGACCTAGACTGCCCGTAAGTTGGGAGGGTCTTCACCCTCTCATTAATAAACCCTGGTCATCCAGGAGGCCCATAAGTGGTCGAACATGAACCTCGATCATTTGAGCGGCCCATTAGCGGTCGTATCTAAACCCTGGTCATCCAGGTGACCCATAAGCGGTCGTATCTAAACCCTGGTCATCCAGGTGACCCAAAAGCGGTCTAATATGAACCTCGGTCATCCGAGCGGCCCCGTTGGCGGTCGTATTAAACCCTAGTCATCCAGGCGGTCCATTAGCGATCGTATTAAACTTTCTTCATCCAAGTGGCCCGATACTCGCTCGGCAAGTCGTTTGGTGCGCGCTTTTCCTCGATCATTCTCCTCTTTCAAGCGAGCAACCTCAGCCTTCAAGTTGGCATTCTCCGTTTCCAGTCCCGCTAGGACAGTCCCGAGGTTAGCAGTCTCCTCGCGGTGCTCCCCTCCCGAAACAGCCAGCCTGGCATCCAACCAGGCGATCTCCACCTCCCTATCAAATGATTGCCTTGTCGTGCTGCACCACCTCCTCGTAGATGGTAGAAACCAGCTTATTTGGCTGCACAAGAGAAAAACAAAGCTCGAGTCATGAATTTGGGAAAGGTGAAAGTATGAGGAAGCCATCACCAAGAAATCATACCTCACAAAATATCCTTGCAGGCCTCTCGGGCCTAGCCTCCAGACCTGGCCTACGCGGCGGTGGATCAGGAGCATCCTCTCGAGCCGAACTCGTGGCTGCCTCCTTCAGAATGCGCTCCAACAGCTCATCAATCTCACCCATGGAAACAACAGTCTCCTCAACTGTAGCCTCCACAACAAACACTGGATGACCAAGCTCCACCATTGGCTCCACACTAGGAATCTGTGCAACTGGAGAGCTAATGGATGGTTCCCGCATCTCCACCACTGGCTCACATGCGGGCTCCGTAAAAGACTCCATCAACACCGCACCAGGAACCACTTACGGCGCAGGCTGCGCTAGGATGATGCCTCCTCCGGATTCCACCGGAAAGTTCTCGAAGGTCTCCTCCATCCCCGCAGTATTGCCAGATTCGCCAATGATCCCGGCAGCGACGTAATCAAAGTAGGCATCTCCAGCACCTTCTCGGGCAAAAGGCTAATAAACCCTTCATCAGTGTGCCGCATACGGATGAGCACACCTTTGGAGTCCTCGGGTCTCATCATCTTTACTGGCGGTGTGGGTTTTTGAACCGGGGAAGCGGTCCCCAGTTCACCTTCCTGGTCTCTGCCCGAGAAACCAGGAAGTCCCGCTTAAAGTTAGCAAGGTTTTCCTTAGTCAGATCGGTCAACCACTCCAAGACCGCCGTCTCTGCCACAGACGGTGTCCCCATGCACACATCCGGTACCTGGCCCTAGTCCTTCGCAAGGGGCCAGGCCTCCCCCACACTCACAAAAAAAAAGCGCTTCTTCCAATTCTTTAACGAGTCATAAATGGAGGTATTTACCTTCAGGCCAGAACGGGGGACGAGCGATATCCACTCTCCTCCCGATTTTATTTTAAACAGGACCTTTACCATCGACATTCTAGCCTCTTAGAGTATTTTTGAAGAAAAATACCTAAGGTACAGAGATACCGGACAGCGTTAGCATGGAGTTGAGCTACTGGGACTCGTAGGGCTCGTAGTACGGGCAGCAAATCGTCTGACAATGGAAGACGAAGGCCGCTCCTCAGGTGGGCCTCATACACTGTGATATGCCCTGCCGGTGGTGCAAAGGCCCTATCATCCTTTCCAGTGACCCTCTAAGCGATTTCCTTTGAAATGTTAAACTCTACGCACAATACTCTAACATCACTCTCTCTAAGAACGGAGGCAATGTCGCAAACAGAAGCCATGGTTTATAGGAAGGGTTAGGGTTTCTGAGAAGTTGGAGATGAAGAAGATGAAGGCTAGGAGGCGTGGAAGGTTTTTCGAAACGTGGAGGTAAACTGAATGGCCAAAACGCCTTAAACCCCTCAGAAGGGACGCCGTTTCTCCTGCCACGTATTGCCTCCCTGCTGGGCTCTTCAAAAGGTAAATCTCTAATGCGTTAATGACCAGGATATTGGCCCAACCAAAATAAGATGCGTGTCTACTTTTGGCTTATAAATCGGCTGATGGCCATGCGTCCATCACGCCTGACAGAAAGCTTTTTTGAAACTGACCAATGAGGGTTAACAGTTCTAGTCAATATTGTTCTCTAAAACTGATCAAGACGGTCAACAGATCTGGTTAACATTCGTCTCTAAAATTGACAAAAGACGGTCAACAGTTCTGGTCAACATTCTCCTCCGGAACTGACCAAAGATGGTCAATAATTCTAGTCAATATTTTTTTCTGAAATTGACCAAGACGGTCAATAGTTCTGGTTAATATTATTCTTCAGAACTGACTAAGACAGTCAACAGTTCTGGTCAATATTATTCTCTGAAATTGACCAAAATAGTCAATAATTCTGGTCAATATTCTTCTTTAGAACTGACCAAAGAAGGTCAACAGTTCTAGTGAATATTGTTCTCCAAAATTGACAAAACATGGTCAACAATTATGGTCAATATTATTCTCCAAAACTGACCAAGACGGTCAACAGTTCTAGTCAACATTCTCCTCCGAAACTAACCAAGAAGGTCAATAGTTCTGGTCAATATTATTCTCCGAAACTGACCAAGACGGTCAACAGTTCTGATCAACATTCTCCTCAAGAACTGACCAAGACGGTCAACAGTTTCATCAATATTTTTCTCTGGAACTGACCAAGACGGTCAACAATTCTGATCAATATTCTTCTCTAGAACTAACCAAGATGGTCAACAGTTCTAGTCAATATTATTCTCTGAAACTGACCAAGACGGTCAACAGTTCTGGTCAACATTCTCCTCCAGAACTGACCAAGACGGTCAACAGTTCTGGTCAATATTTTTCTCAAAAACTGACCAAGACGGTCAACAGTTCTAATCAATATTCTTCCCTGGAACTGACCAAGACGGTCAACAGTTCTGGTCAATATTGTTCTCCAAAACTGACCAAGACGGTCAACAGTTTTAATCAATATTCTTCTTTGGAATTGACCAAGACAGTCAACAGTTTTGGTCAATATTATTCTCCAAAATTGACCAAGACGGTCAACAGTTCTGGTCAACATTCTCCTCGAGAACTAACCAAGATGGTCAATAGTTTTGGTCAATATTCTTCTCAGGAACTGACCCAGACGGTCAACAGTTATGGTCAAATTCTTTTCTACGCCTTTCATAGAGTCCTATCGGATCCTCAAATGCCAAAGAGTAATAAGGGTTATCTCATCATGAACATACTGGAGGCAAGAATTCTGGCCACCGGCATGGAAGGCTAGTGATGGGTATACTTTAAATAGGCTAGCCCAAAGTTAACGTTTACCCAAAATGGCCTGCCAAACGGCCAACTCGCGAATGGCCCAGTTGGAGAATAGGCCAAAACCATGAAAGGCCCAGGACGGTCAACGTCAGTGTTGACCATACAGATCTCAGCAGGCAGCCAACGAGCGTGAAGACGGTCAACTCAGGCATTGACCGGATATACTGTAGCAGTGGGCCCAATAAAGGCTTTTTACGGTTACGAACCTGGCCCACTTGAGCCCACGATCTATCTAACAGCCAGCAACGGCCTTCCTAGCATCTTTCACAATCCAAGCCGGCTCCCAAAATGGGCATTGACAAAATCAGCGCCTTTTCCATAAGGAAGGCGCCAGATTTTTCTAATTTCCTACCAACTGGGGCTTTTCAACGGTAACATTCACAGAAGGAAGGTGATCGATTTGGAAAGTCACTGACCGCCGTGGAAGAAAGTTATTTTAACCCGTTTGACGATTGGCGCCGGCTCTGGAAGGTAAGCCAAGCAAGAATAACGCAGGGGATCACACCTTCAAAGGAGGGAGATCACCCTACCCACCTTTAAGTGAAACCTCTAGAATCCTGATTCAGGGACGACTTTTGACTGATCCTTGCTTACAGCTTCTTGTTGACATATTTTGAGAAAAAGACATTCTGACTTATACACGAGAGGCTCTCACAGGCAATTTATGGCATACAGAGACGATTACTCATGTACCAAAGCTCCTGCTTTCTTACAGTAACAACTCTCACATCCACGAACGCTTACAAAGTACTGGACGGAGGCCATCATCTCTTCCACTCTTACGGGCGTCTGTCTCCTAAACCTCACCAAAGATCTTCAGCTTCCTGGAGATCTAATCGACTTCCCGAGTGTCATTTTTGGAGGCTTCTACGCTTTTGGAACATCATTTCCTTATACTCTCTGTGAGTAGGAATCGATTGCTCACGTCCTCGACAAGCCAGCACTCTCAATCCTCTTACTTTCACTCGCTTTTTAGCAGTTACATTCCTTATTATCTTTGGAGGCTTTACTGACTTGAGTATCAAAGTGTTTTCGGTGGGTTAACTTCCCGCCGACACACTGACCACTTGTTCACTTTAGTGGTGTGCAGGATTCGCACTCAGTGAACGGAGCCGGTTCAAACCATCCAGACGAATCCGAATTTATTTGAAGTCGAATCCAGATACGCATCAAGTTCGATTTTGATTTCTAATTTCATCAAACTTATCAAACCAGTTTGCGTAAAGAGACCATTAATGAGATAATTATTTGAATCACAAATGCCTCTAATCCTAGCAATGTTTTCTTTATTTTTTAAACTTGTTCCTGGCCTTTATTGAAAGATTTTGACCTAAGTGCTACTAACTGGGATCCCTAGGTCCAACTAATAGTCCATAAGCTCATGCATGGTACTCAAGACATAATTGAAATTACACGTGAGAGATGATTGTCATTCAAATTTCCCTAAAGAATGATAGCATCTCTTCTTAGGATAAATTTTGAAAACCATTGTTAGATAAATCACTAGTTATGTGATCCTCACGACCTATTATGTTGATATATTGATATATTATTCTTGTTTTCTGAAGATACAGATATTGTCAATGAGAATTTGAATGATAGATTGGTATCTGGCGTCTGAGGAGTGCTGGAGTAGTAAAAGGCAGATCGTACATCTACGAGCGGTAAGGATGTCGGAATTTTAATTATAAATTATATTATTAATAATATAATTTTAAATTAATTTTAAAAATAGTAACATAATAAAAATTTTAAAAAATAAAATTAAGAAATTAGGCTCACTACTTGATGAACTTATATTTTCATACTCATACGCATTTGAGGTAGAATGGATATTCTTGAGATGCGTTTATAGAATACTCATATGTGTTTTGAGCTAATAGAATGTTAATACCTAAGTTACGCATAGTGTGACGCTCATGTACAAATTAGCCAGAATAGAGGGTGCCTGTGTGTGCCTCTCTGGCATTTATATGCCGATTTTGATATAAAAGTATGCTTGCACATTATCTGGCTATTTTACATGAGAAAATGGGAGAGGAGAAGAAAAGCAAAATGAAAAAAGAAAAAGAGGAAGAGAGAGACTTTTGAAGTTAAATCTATTAGATTAGATATTTAAGATGAGTATTTTAAATTTATTCTTTAGTCTATTTAAAAATATTTTAATTTTATTTGTATATCTTATTTTCTTATATATGCATGTTATCTTTAACATCTTGGTTTTGAACATTACATGTCTATATATGATTTTTATCAATTTTTTTGATATTTTATTTAATTTTACTGAAAATTTAAAGGATTTATTTAAATTTATAGTTAAATAAATATTTTAAGATAATATATTATATATAAAACTATTTATAAAAAAAGATCATAAAATTTGTGTATTTGACTTTATATGTGACATTCTATGTAAGTGAATTGATCCATATTCAATTTTATCTTGAAATGAGTTTGCATTTTTCCACATAAATGAAACTTTCGGATTTGTACTTTTTTCATAGAGATAAAAAATTTTATAATTTATTACAAAGTATACCATTTGATATTTTATTAAAAATTATTATAAAAATCAAATAAAAATAATATATTAAAATGTCTTAATATATTAAATACATTTTAGAATTACACCTACTATTTATAGGCGATAAAAAAAATAATTTTGACCTTATTTATAAAAATAATTTATAAACATCTTATTTAATCGTCTAAATAATAATGTTTTGATTTAAGATTATCAAAATTATGTATAATTCTTTATCAAAATTAGTAGTTCCGCCTTTGGTTCTCATAGATTGTATATTTTAGATTTTTAGAAATTTTATCTATATCATATTTAATATTTTGAAATACTTTGTCTTTGAAATACTTTGTCTTTGAAATATTTGCAGGCTTTGGGCAAATATTAAAATTTATACAATTTTAAATATTTGAAT
>JAOVVI020014632.1:0-11439 GCA_028571085.2 Nepenthes alata | reverse complement strand
GCTCATAGTGAAATATTTTCAGGCCTGGCCTCGTGGTTTTCCCTTCTCATTAAAGAGAAGGTTTCCACGTAAAAATCTGTGTGCAAATCTCTCTCTCTCTCTCTCGCTCTTGTTTACTCATTCATTTTGCATTCACTTTATGTTGCCCGGACCCTAAAAACCCGGTACGCAACATATGTATATTATTAAAAAAGAATTAACAAAATTTGGTATAAAAAAAACCTTAAATCGAAAAAGAGCTGTGAAGCATTCAAACAAATTGTAGATTCAATACTGTATATTGTTAAATTTCAAACAAATTAACCCATGAAATTATATGAATGTACCTCTTCAATGATTGAGCATATTTATGAAATCCTGTATATTGAATACACCTCTTCAATGATTCAATACTGTATATTGTGAAGTTTCAAATAAATTAACCCATGGAATTATATGAATATACCTCTTCAATGATTGAGTATATTTATGAAATCCTAACGAGAAGCACAACAACGGTAAGTAATGAAGGCAACGAATGCAGTGACCTAATTGCTTTGGGAAGAGAAGGGAGGAGATATTAAAGTGAACGAAGAGGAATGAGGATAGAACCTTGCAATAGTGAGGCACGAGGGGAAGCAATCGTGAAGTGAAGAACCATGGCTGCTCAAATCGAGCATCAGTTGATTTAGGGTTCACTTTTATTTCGAAACGACGCGGTCTGGTGGGAGAAAAGAATTAAAACGCATAAAATCACGTCATTTTAAGGCAACCGAGTTCAATGTACGTAAACCACTGGCGCTGACACGTGGGCTCCGTATGATATATATATATAGGATATTCCGGGAAGATTATTTGCTAGAAAAGACAAATTTCGTAAGCGTCTATTTGCTGGAGTGACAAATTTTGAAGTGAAATTTATCGAAAAAGGAAATCTGGAATAGATATTTGAAATGGCAAATTTTGGAGTGGGATTTCCTGGAGTGGGAAATCTGAAGTGAATTTTTGGAGTGGCAAATTTTACAGTAAATTTACTAGAGAGAAAATTCAGAGTTGATTTCCGCAGTGAAAATCCATAGTGCAAATGCAGGAGTGAAAATCTGAAGTGCATTTGCCGAATTGGATTTTTTAGAGTGGATCATCTGGGGGGAAAATCTGGAGTGCAAATATAGGAGTGGAAATTCAGAGTGTAAATGTAGGAGTAAAAATTCGAAGTGAATTTTCAGAGTGGATATATTTGTAGTGAATTTTTTGAAGTGAAAATACTGGTTTACATTTTTCGGAGTGAAAAATATCAGTTTAGAATTTTGATATGGAATTCCAAATTGATCTTTTGGAGTAAAAATTATGGAGTGGCGAATTTCAAAGTGAAATTTGTTGGAGAGGAAATTCATAGTGCAAATGCTGTAGTGGCATTTACAGGAGAGAAAATATGGAGTGCCTGACATTTGCTAGAGAGGAAATCTGAAGTAGATTTCTGGAGGGAAAATCCGTGAATTTTCAGAATGCTTTTGCAAGAGTGATGTCAAGGGTCAGAGTTAATAAAATTTACAGAGTAGTAGCTGTCTTGTAGAGCAGTTGACTTACCAGATTTGGTAAGTTTTATAGAGTAAGTAGTTGACCTGCAAGGCATGCATCATCTGATCTGAATGGTTAACCCGCAGAGTATGCGTGTATGGGAAAGTGTCAAAACTGGTGAAATCACAAAGAAAAAAATTGGCGTGACCAATCATATGCACAATGAGCCAGGTGACCAGATTAGATTTAGGGCTGGTCAGGGTTTTTATAAAGAGCACACCATATGGGCTACAGCCCAAATTAACTGAGCCGGCCCATGGCCAATCGAGCCACCAAGCCAGCAAGCCGAGCCAAGCTGTGAGCCACGAACAGCTTCAATGAGCCATTTTCGAGCCAAATTCCAGCGCAAGGGTTTCATTGTCCTCTTCGTCTTCCTCGATCGATTCATCGTCATTTACCGTTTTACTCAGTTAATTGTTGAAGCATTAGTGGTCCATTTAGTGATGATAACTCTCCCATTAAGTTAATTAATTAATCCTTGGTCGGTTTGAGTACAAAATGCTCGGTTGAGGCAAGTGATAGTTTTGATTATAAATTGAGCCTTCTGGCTTTGTCCCTGGCACCCAACTCAAGTATTACACCATCTAAAGGAGTGAATGAGTGTCCAGAAATACGAAGCCTGTCCGAATCCAAATTTTAAAAACAGAGAATCAAAATGGAAGGAGGTATAAAAATAGATTCTATAGTCCGCTTTAGTGATTATTTTAGCCACATTAATGTCTAACATTAGGTATCAGAGTAAGGCTTCAACTCTCTCTTTGCTGTTCTGTGTTTTTTTAATTTTTTTCTAAATCAAAAAAATCTAAAGTTCTCATTTTTTAAAGATTCGGTTCAAACGAGCACTTAAAATCGATAGAAAATTAAATTTTCAAAATTTTCATATATTTTACATCATTTATGGTGTTCTTATAATGACGTTTCAATCGGGTCTGAAATTCGGATCAAGTCGGTTGTTGTCGGGTTCGAGCGAAACCGACGAAGGTAGACGATGACTTGAACGGCGTCGTTTTCTATTTCGGCAGTAATAAACGTCGTTATTTTTTGATTCAGTTTTAAGTTTTTGCACGATATCGAATCGTGGAAACGTATTCGGTAATAAAACGACGTCGTTCTGCTATAGTGTTTATAAAAAAAATTATATATTGGTTTTGGGTCGATTACGTTCTCGGCCCAAGTTTCCTGGCCCGTTACTATAGCAATGCGCAAAATTAAAATTTGAATGCGGCCGGTGAGATTCAAACGCGGATCGCGTTCCGGAAGAAGGAGCGGCTTCTTCCGCTGCGCTGTCGAGCGCCTTGCGTTTTTTTCGCCATTAAATGTGTTTTATATATTTATACAGTTTATATATATATATTATATATATACACGTATATATTTATATATATATATATAATTATATTATTATATATAAATAATAAAATATAATATCCGGAATATAATTATATATATATATAAATAATATCTAGTGATTAAAATAATTTAATTAATTATGGATTAGCCACAGCATCCTTAATTAATAAAATTATTTTATTATTATCACGTAAGGTATAAAGATATAAATTATTATAATTATTTTTTATATAATAAAATTTATTCTACAGAAAATTTTATTATATTAAATTAATTAATTAGAATGAAATGATAAATTATTTTTTTTAATTTACCCACAAAGATTGAGAATGAAATATAATTTGATAGTTTTATCATAAAAATAGATATGATTTTACTGAAATTAAAATTTAGCCCAGAAGTAATTTTTTTGTCTATTGATTCATGATATATATTTTATATTAGTAAAACATAATTTTATAATCTGTTAGCCTCATTTGTTGGATGTTAAGCATGTATTTATTTTTATGTAGTTATTCAATTTATAAATCTTTTCGATATACGAACTAAAAGGTGACAATTATAAAGTATGGAAGGAGATAATTCTTCTTCATTTAGGGTGGCTGGATATCGATTATGATATTCAAAAAATGAACTTTTGACTCTTACCATTACCAGTACTCCGGATGAGGTAACTCTTTATGAACGCTGGGAGCGATCTAATCGCCTGAGTTTAATGTTCATAAAGATACAAATTTTTGATGGTATTCGTGGTTCTGTCGACCAGCATAATAAGGTGCAAGATTTATTGAAGGTAATTGATAAATAATTTATGATTTCAGATAAAATACTTATAAGTACCCTAATAATGAAGTTCTCATCTATTAGGTTTATCAGTGTTAAGGGTATGCGTCAGCACATAAAGTAAATGAGGGATATTATAGTTCAGTTAAAAAATCTAGAGACAAAAATGTCTGAAACTTTTATTATATATTATATTCTGAATTTGCTTTTACCGTAATATGGGCCTTTTAAAAATCTCTTATAACACACATAAAGATAAATGGTCAATTAATAAATTCATGACCATGTGTGTTCAATGGGAAGAAAGTCTCATGATGGAGTAAAGTGATAGCGTCTACATGCTAAAGGAAGAAATGTTTAAGACATAGGCCAAATCAAAGGAAAAAGATAAAGTACATTCTTAATCTGATATCAAGGAGGAGGCAAAATGCTTCTTTTGTAAAAAGAAGGGACATGTAAAGGACTATTTTAAGTATCAGAATTGGCATAAAAAAAAGGTAATCCATTATCTTTTGTATGCTATGAATCTAATATGGTTAATGTTACTCATAACACATGACGGATTGACTCTGATTCAACAATCCATATTTCTAATTCCTTACAGAGCCTGCAAAATCTAAGAAAATCAGTGGGCAGTGAACAGTACATCTTCTTCGAAAATAAGATACGTTCACATGTGGAGGCAATTAACACATGCAGTTTGATTTTGAGTAGTGATTTTATTTTGACATTAAAAAATACCTTTTATATTTTAAATTTCTCTAGAAAATTAATTTTTATTTCTAAACTCATACCCTTTGAATATTCTTTTATATTTTCAGACTTATTATTCAGTTTATATTATAAGTCTGATATTATTAAAAATGGTACATTGTTTGATATTTTTTATTATTTAAATTTATAAAATAGTACTTCTTTCAATACTGTGCATGCTAATACTGAAATTAAAAAACGTGTTAAGAATAAATGTGCCTCTATGTTGTAGCATCAGATATTAGGCCATATCTATATTGAAAGAATCAAAACATAGGCAAATGATGGAATACTTAGTACTCTAAATTTTACTGATTTTAAAACTTGTGTGAACTGTATTAAAGAAAAGCAGACCAATAAGACTAAGAAATGTATCAAGAGGAGTTCAAACATATTAAAGATCATACATACTGACATTTGTAATCTTGATATAGACTCACATGATCCAAAATATTTTATCTAATTTATTGATAATTTCTTACGATATATGTATCTCTACTTGCTTCATAATAAATATGAAGCCTTAGATATTTTTAAATTATTTAAAGCAGAAGTAAAAAAATAATCTAAAAAAAATATTAAAATTATGAGATCAGATAGAAATGGAAAATATTATAAAAGATATACTAAAGATGGATAAATGCTTGGTCCATTTGTAAAATTTTTTCAAAAATATGAGATTGTTGCCAAATACACTATCCCTGATTTTTCGGACCAAAATGGTTTAGCAGAAAGAAAAAACTGAACATTATTGGATATGGTGAGGAGTATGCTAAGTAACTCCTCACCATGTCCAAAATGTTTGTGGATTGAAGCTCTTAAACGGTGGTATACATATTAAACTGAGTCCCAACAAAAGCTATTTCAAAAATTTCTTTTGAGTTATGAAAAGGTTGAAAACTGAGTTTATAACATATATGTGTATGGGGATGTCCATCCAAAGTAAGAGTTTATAACCTACATGAGAAGAAATTAGGCACAAGGATTATAAGTGGGTATTTTATTTGATATGCTGAACGGTCTAAGGGTACAGATTTTACTGTCCATCTCATATCACTAGGATTGTAGAATCAAAAAATATAAAATTTCTTGAAAATGACTTAATGAGCGGGAGAAAATAATCAAAAACTGATCATTTGGATTCTCAACCTTTCACTTCATATGATAGGTTGATTGATGTATATAATACCCCTCAAGATTAATCTGGTGTTGAACAATTAATCATTATCATTCCATAAAATATTGATTCTATTTTAGTTGACCATAAAATTTAGAATTTATCTGAAATAGTTAGACAACATACTCCTGTTGATGATGAAGATACAACATTAAGAAGGTCTTCTATAATGAAAAAGTCAACAATCTCTAATAATTATATTATATATCTTGAAGAGTCTGACTACAATGTGGGAGCTGAAAATGATCCTAAAACGTTTTCATAAGCCATGAGTTATAATGAATCACAATTATGGTACAATGCCATGAAAGAAGAGATGAGTTCTATGAGTAGTAATAGAGTCTGGGATCTTATTGAATTGTCTAAAGGGATGAAAGCCATAGGGTGTAAATAGATCTTTAAAACAAAGAAAGACTCATTGGCCAATATCAAAAGATATAAGGCAAGACTCGTTGCTAAGGGTTATACTCAAAAGGAAGGAATTGATTACAAGAAGTTTTTTTCTCCTGTATCTAAAAAGGACTCTCTTCGTATAATTTTGATATTGGTTACTCATTTTGATATGAAATTACAACTAATAGATGTGAAAATAATATTTTTAAATGGTAATCTAGAGGAAGAGGTTTATATGAAACAACGAGAAGGATTCTCCTCTAGTGATGGTGAGTAATTGGTATGCAAATTAAAGAAGTCTATATATAGATTGAAACAAGCAACTCGTCAATGGTATTTAAAATTTGATAAAATTATATCTTTATTCGATTTTAAATAGAATATTTTGGATCAATGTATATACGAGAAGGTCAGTGAAAGTAAGACTTATTTTTTTATCTTATATGCGGATGCTATTTTATTTACATCCAATGATAAATGGTTGTTGTATGAGGTAAAATAATTTACCTCTGAAAATTTTAAACTGAAATATATGGGTGATGTATCTTATGTCATTGATATTAAGATACATCAAGACAGACCGCGTTATCTTCTGAGTTTGGCTCAAGAGATCTATATCAATAAGGTTTTAGAGAGATTTCAGATAAAAAATTATTCACTAAGTGTAGCACCCATTGTGAAGGGTAATATGCTTAATTTGAGCCAATGCCCGAAAAATGATTTGGAACGGGAACAGATCAAGAATATTTCATATGCTTCTGTTGTTGAAAGTTTGATTGATGCTCAGGTATGTATAAAACCTGGCATAGTATTTACAGTTAAAATATTGGAAAGATTTCAGAGTAATCTAGAAATTGAACACTGAAAAGCTAACAAGAAAGTCATGAGGTATCTTTAAGGTATCAAAGACTACATGCTTACATATAGACGGACCGATAATCTGAAAGTTTTGGGTACTTCGATTCAGACTTTACTGGGTGTGTTGATTCACGTAAATCAACATCCGATTACATATTTTTGTTTACCGGTGGAACTGTATCCTGGCGGAATGTAAAGATAATTTTGATTGCTGATTCCACTATGGAACCCGAGTTCACTGCTTATTTTGAGGCTACAAAGTATGGTGTTTGGATGAAAAATTTTATGTCTATGCTAAGAGTGGTTGATTCCATCTCAAGGCCATTAAAGATATTTTGTGATAATTTAACTGCTGTTTTTCTGGCTAAAAATAGTAAAAATAGCAGTCGAAGTAAATAAATCGACATTTAGTCTTTAGCCATAAAGGAACACATTAAAGAAAAAAAAGTTACTATTGAGCATATCAGCACTGAATTAATGATCGTTGGTCCTTTGACAAAAGGTATGCTACCATTAAGGTTCAACGATCTTGTAACTGAAATGGAATTGAGTTCTATTTTATAATTTTTATTGTATGGACAATGATATTACAAATTTTTATTTTATTGTTGTGATATTTTTTAAAAATTGTGTACACATTAATTGAATTAAAAATATTATTAAGTTGGACAAAGAATAAATATATGGTTTATTCATAAGGTAAAGTTATTGAATAATTTGGAGAATATAATATATTATAATACATGGAAGATATTACTCATTATTAGAGGATTTATCACCATGATTCGTATATTTATTTCTTAAATTTAAGAATTGATGAGTTTGATTATCACATCAAGTTAAGCATGGACCAAGTGAGAGAATATGGGCTTCAGCCCAAATTAACTCAGCTGGCCCATGGCCGATCGAGCCGCCAAGCCAGCAAGCCGTGAGCCACGAACGACTTTAATGAGCCGTTTTTTAGTCAAATTCTAGCGAAAGGGTTTCGTTGTCCTCTTCGTCATCCTCGATTGATTCATCACAATTTGCCATTTTACTGAGTTATTTGCTGAAGTATTAGTAGTCCATTTAGTGATGATAACTCTTTCATTAAGTCAATTAATTAATTCTTGGCCGGTTTGAGTACGAAATGCTCGGTTGAGGCGAGTGATAATTTTGCCTATAAATTAAGCATTTCGACTTTGTCCCTGGCACCCAACTCAAGCATTACACCATCTAAAGGAGTGAAGGAGTGTCCAAAAATATGAAGCCCGTCCGAATCCAAAGTTCAAAAACAAAGCATCAAAATGGCTGGAGGTACAAAAACTGATTCCATATTCCGCTTTAGTGGTTATTTTAGCCACATTAATATCTAACACACCAGGCATTTCAAATTAAAAGAGGAGAGAAAGGCAAGCAGCAAAGTATGAGTTGCAAGTTAAAAGGTGAGCAGTAGCGACAGTGGCCACCAGTGCGGTGGACGGAAGCAGGGTCGGCAATAGCTGCTGCGGTGGAAAACAAAAAGAGAGCGAAACGGAGTAAAAGTGCAAAAGGGAGCTATCATCGTTTACCATCTACCGCCACACTTATAAAATTAAAGAGGGTAGAGTGTACCACCGGTGAGAAGATGAAAAGAAGAAAAATAGAGAAATAAGAGTGAAGGAGAATTCCTTATTTTGGATTGGAATTCTCTTATTCTGTCTCGAATATATAACGAATACTTTGTGTCGGTTATTTTTTCAACCGATTTTACATAATATAAGCTTATTTGGAGTTTGTCATGTGATTTTTCTTTTAATTTAAAAGGTTTTCACGTTAAAACGTTGTATATCTTTTATGCCTTGTATCTACTAAATTGGTGATTGTCAACTGGTGTGGGTTCAGATTTTTCGTTGCCTCAAAATGTATGCGAATCCGGATGTCAAACCCTAATAATAAGTTCATCAAGGAGGATGAGCTTGTGTCTTGGCTGTAGAGCATGACAATTGATCCTTTGTGGCCGTGTCCTTGGTTTCCTTCCTAGCTTTTTTCTTCTTGAGTGTGTTGCATCAACTTGTTTCAAGGATTTATCTGTTCTAGACTATTTTTCTTAGTGAAAATTTTATGGGTATATATTTTTTCTACTATTTCCTCTTCCACTTGCTCACCAGATGCAAACAACGAATATAAGTCGATAATAATCTAATTTAAAGAAAAAGGCAACCATCGAATGGAAGGAAGCACTATTAGATAATGTTAAAAGGTGGAGGGCACCATCACCAAATTTTTTCAACTATATTTATTTGACTTGGTTATACATATTAGATATCTTACTAAAATCAGAAACTAAAACTATAGAATTCTAGGTTCAAATATGCTGATTATTATTAAATTTTGGTAACTTTCTTATAAATGTCTCAAAAGATAGAAAGTCATTAAAAGGTTGCATAATATATGTGCGCAAATCGTAGTATTTGTGCACAAAGCACACGCAGCAAAGCGGCTAAAGGTCAACCAAGTTGCATCGGTTGGAGTGTGGACTGGTTGTAGAGACTAGAGAGCAGACCAAATGTAGAGGCCGGAGCATGGATTGGTTGTGGAGATCGGGGAGGAGATAGGGGTTGAGTCCGAGGGACAACCAAATTAGAGTTGGGGCCAAGGGTCAACCAGATCAGAGCCAAGGTCAAATGGCGATTAGATAAAGCCAAGTTTGAAATGAGATCGGGTGGATAGGTCAAAGGCTGACCAGACTGTCAAATCTGAGAACTGGCTAGATTGCTAATTCAAAGAGTGGACTGGACTACGTAGTCCAAGGGATAACGAAACTGTTTATACTAAAGGATGGCTAGTTACTTGCCCCAATGGTCCACATTGTAAAAGTGCCCCAATGGTCCGGCTAAAAGACAACAATATATTAATCATTTATAGTTTCTATAAAGTAGCACCCATTTTGAAAAATTGTGATCCGAGATAAATTATTAAACAAGAAAATAAATCATGAGAGATTTGCATGATATCAGTGGTTGCTTGCAAAGAACACTCGAACTATCGATACTGTTGGAAGTATGTTATGACTCTAGCAGCTTTTCAAAACAATATTGCCCCGATTGATTCATTCAAATGTTCAAACATCACCATGATCAAGCTTTGCAGATAAGATCAATGAAATGTGTCTAAATTTGTTTCACCTCTTCCAAGCCAAACATCAAGCATATGATTTAAGAGCTTTTGATTAAGAATCTAATTCATCAACGGCTTCTTTTTAATGGAAGATCAATGTTCTTCTTTTACACAGAATTAAAAAAAAAAAAAACCAACAAAAATGTTCTTATGCATGTCTTCTTGTAAGCCCTCAGTCAACATTGTATTAAAGTATCTCATTTCAAAGGATAATGCCTTTCATAGCTTTTTCTACCTTGGCTCTTTGCCAAGGTAAGGGAGTGGAAATTTCTGATAAATGCTATCAACTAATGCAGCAAGCAAGCAACTAAACCAAGTGAGTGATGCTATCCAAAATGGAGCTAACATCTGGGGTTATGGTAGCACGCTTGTTAAGCTCACCAACTACACAACACTGCTTCTCCTCTGTGTTAATAGCAACGACATCCTGTGCAAACACGCAATCCGAACCAGGGGTAACCTGCAGCCAAACAATTAGGTGAAGCTCAACAAACGAATGAAATTCATAGTAACTCGCCAAAATTTCCGACTGAAGAAACGAAATACTAGGCATGCTGTTGCAATGTTTTCCATGCAGAGATCCTTTGACATTGTCTCATAACAAATCCTTAAGTTTCATTAAGTGTAGTTGTCTATATGAATCTACTTATTCAGTTCACTCTATTTAGTATAGTACCTTCGGTAGATAAAAACAATTGAAATAATTATTTATTACTTTATTCAAAATTTTTCTATGCCTGTCTTTTCCTTTCTTTCGACAAACTATAAATAACTCATACTTTTTGTACAGGTATTTCATTTGACCTATATTTTCAAACCACCTTAGACATTGCAAGACAGACATTTAATGTGATCTTTTGACCTCTTATTTATTTAGAAATGCTATTTAAAACATTGACACAAATGGCAAAGCTGAACAACGAATATCCGGGGTGCTGATATCTAGATATAGCTAAAGCACTTGCAAAAGAAAAGCAATGGCTACGAGCAGGAGCCTTGAAACCAAATCCTGCGTATTTTCTCTATTTTCCAACTTCAAATCGACATTTGTACGTTAGGAAGATGAAGAGAATCTGCAATATCCTTATTTTTAGGATATGACTGTTGGCGCAAAACACGCAGAAGACACGGTGACCGAGCGGACAAAACTCTCGGACAGCAACACAGAGCAAAGCTCTCGGACGGGCGCCAAAAGTAACGATAGGAAAAACGGAGAGAACACACGAGATTTTAACGTGAAAAACCCTTCTTGAATCAAGGGAAAAACCACGAAAGAATACACTATAAAAATATTGTTTACAAGTGTTAGCTACACAAGCTCAAACGAAAGAAAAACAATCTCGAGTGTACAATCTCTCTCTAAAGTGTTTCTCTCTCTATCTTTACAACAAAGCTTGCCCACAGCTCTCTCAAGGCTCACTCCAAGGACA
>JAOVVI020014631.1:0-11440 GCA_028571085.2 Nepenthes alata | reverse complement strand
AGTTCTTGGGTTTCATCATTTCTTAACAAGGGATCGAGGCCAAGCTGGAGAAGATCAAGGGCCTCACAGACATAACTCCGTCACGAAGTATCAAAGATATCCAGAGGCTAATCGGATGACTAGTAGTCTTGTCCCGCTTCTTGGCCAAATCGGGGGACAAGTACTAGCCTTTCTTTGAGGCTCTAAGGGAGATGGAAGCTAATGGATTCCAGTGGACAGTAGAATTGCAAGTAGCCTTTGACGAATTGAAGTAGTACCTGGCCAGTCCACCATTATTGACGTCATCCAAGGACAGAGAAGAGCTGTACCTCTACCCGGCAGTGTCGGAGGTGGCTCTCAACTCTGTCCTCATATGCTAGGACTCAAACTCTCAGGGACCGGTCTACTATGTGAGTAAGATGCTGATCAGCCCAGAGATGTGCTACCTGTGCGTAGAGAAGATAACCATGGCACTTGTCTTCTACGCCCAAAAACTAAGACCTTACTTCCAAGCTCATCACATAGTCATTTTGACTGACGAGCCACTGAAGAACATACTCTAAAAACCCGATATTTCTGAATGGCTGGTTAATTGGGCTATCGAGTTTGGAGAGTTTGACATTGAATTTTGGTCTAGATCAGCCATCAAAGGGCAAGTTTAGGCCAAATTTATCGTCGAAACCACGACACCAATTCCTAATGAACAGCCCACTGAGGATGCAGGACTACACAGGAAAGAGACAGAATAGGTTCTCAATATGGACGGATCATCTACGGACTCAGGCAGTGGTGCCGGAGTGGTCCTGAGGACCCCAGACGGGTCTGAGGTGAAGTACTCCCTCAAACTCGACTTTTTGATAACTAACAACGTTACCGACCACGAAACCCTGTTGGCTGAATTAAGAGTAGCAAAAGAGTGCTTCACCAGGCAACTGACCGTCTACAGCAATCTGGGCTGGTCGTTAACTAGGTAAACAGAGAGTTTCGAGGCGTGTAACCCTCACCTAGCCAAATACTTGGTTAAGGCGAAGGATCTCATCTGAAGGTTTGATAAGCTAGACCTGGTCCACGTCCCCAGAATTGAAAACTGGAAGGCCTACAAACTTGCTAGGGCAGTGGCAGCCAAAAACCCAGAACAATTTTCGAGGGACATGTTGGAGGTCCTGAGCACCCCTAGCACGGAGGAACATGTTGCAATGCAAATCTTCGACACAGAAAGCTGGATGATGCCTTACTAGAGATACCTGGCAGACGAAGCACTACTAAACAACATGGACGATGCCAAGTGGATCAAGAAGACGACCGGTTGGTACACCACAGTCGATGGATGGCTGTATCACCTTAGCTACTTGACTCCGTACCTTCGGTACTTAACTCCTGAGGCGGCAGACTAGGCCCTGAGCGAAGTCCACATTGGGATCTGCAGATCGCATATCAGTGGCAAAAACCTTGCTTTCAAGATCATACGCCAGGGATATTACTGGCCGACAATGAAGAAGGAAGCCCTCGACTTTGTGAAATAGTGTAAAAATTGCCAGATCCATAGTAATCTTCACCATCAACCGCCCGCTGTATTGAGATCTCTTCAAGCTTCCTGACCTTTTGCACAATTGGAGCTCGATATCCTCGACCCATTTTCCATCACGACGGGGCAAAAGAAATTCATCATTGTGGGCATCGACTATTTCACCAAGTCGGTGGAAGCCGTGCCAATGGCCAAGATACCGAGCACAGCGCTTCAGAATTTGTCTGCCAGAGCATAGTCAGCAGATTTGATATTTTTGAGGTCATGGTGACTAACAACAAAACCCAATTCTCTGAAAAATACTTTACTAAATATTGCACCAGTCTAGACATCAAATTGGTCAACACTTCGGTGGTGAACCCGTAAGCCAACAGACAGGTGAAGGTCACAAATTGCACGCTACTCCACGGTCTAAAGACCAAGCTGGAGGATGCAAGGGGCTCATGGGTTGATGAGTTGCCCTTCGTCCTATGGACTTATCGGACGACTCCAAAGGAGTCGACTCGTGAGACGTCATTCAGTCTTTGCTACGGGACTGAAGCAGTAATTTTGATTGAGATTGAGCTTCCAAATCTTAAAATCGAGTCCTTCAACCCACAAGGTTACTCCCAAAAAATTTGGGAACACCTAAACTTGTTGGAGGAAGCCTGCAACGCTGTCAGAATGGTGATAGTAGCCTACCAATAATGAATCCCCTACTATTACAACAAGAAGATAAAAGCGCAGCAATTTGAAGTTAGGGACTTGGTCTTGCGAAGTATCGACGCTATGGGTAAGGCCACCAACGGAATAAACTTTTCTCAAATTGGGAACGCCCTTTTCTAGTCTCTACTGTTCTGCGGAATGAAACATATAAACTCTGGACCCAAAATTGCAAGTTGGTTCCACAGACGTGGAACACGATCCGCCTCAAATGCTACTTCCAATAAGGGAACAAGTAGGTCATCCATTTGTATGCTTGTACATAGCAGTTATTATTAATAAAAGAATATTTTTTTCCATTGCACTGTGTTCTTTTTCTGTTATATATCCATGTGTGTTTGTTTATAAGGTTCTACGACCAAGACTGCCCCTAAGTCGGGCGGGTTTTCACCCGCTCGTGACTAAACCCATGTCATCTAGGCAGCACATATGCGGTCGTAACTAAATCCTGGTCATCTAGGCAGCACATATGCGGTCGTAACTAAACCCTTGTCATCCAGGCGGTCCATAAACGGTCGTAACTAAACTCTGATCATCCAGGTGGTCAATTAATAGTCGAATTAAACGTTGGTCATCTAAACGACCCATTAACGGTAGATTAAACCTTGGTCATCTAAGTGGCTTGTTCGTGGTCAAAATCTTAGGCGGTTTAAACAATACACGTAACAACCTCCTACATAAGGAGATAGCATGGTCAGTCAATGATGATCGACAGGAGCAAAAGCACTACATCCAAAAGAAGGCCACCCGAGTTCACACTTAGGTAGCGCTACCAAGCCTCTACTCACGAGTGTAAAACAAGGTTGATCCGACATCAGGATTCACCTTGATATCTTTTCCAAGACTTAAGTCCATCAAAGAGCACCACAAACATCTCAAGGAAGGCGAACGGCCAACTTGCGTGCAATGCACCAAGTCGGCTGGACAGTGCAATGACAAGTAATTGAAAAACAGCAACAAAGGTAAAGACACATAATATCAGTAAAATGACCATTTTATTGATTGTGTGTAGTTACAATTACAATAATTTTAAAAAATGCAAATAATACAAAATCTGTTGAGGTGTAGAGCTCCCAGGAGGAGGAGGTGGCGACCCCTGACCACTCCAAGACTGTCCCACGAGGCTCTCATAACGTTGGGCAGAACTGTTTGATAGGTCAAGATATTACACTGGGAAGTTGGGGTCAAACAACCATGCAATGCGTCGGCAAAGGTTGACACAATCCAACAACCATGCCACTAGCATATTGGAGACCTCATGAGAGCGTATACGAGTAGTCAACTTGTTCTCCAGTGAAGCCATCTGTCCTGTAAATTGGTCAATGCGCCTCACTGCTAGGTCATTTTCTTCTCTCAACCGGACATTCTCCACCTTCAGTCTGTCGTTCTCCTTTTCTAGACTCGATAGCACAACTTCTCTCAACCGGGCGTTCTCCTTTTATAGCTTGGCATTCTCCTTCTCCAGACTGGACAGCACAGATTGGAGAGCAGCTATGTCCTCCTAGTGCTCCACTCTCAGCAACTCCATCTCCTCTTCGAACCAGGCGATCTCCTTATCCCAATCAAAGATCATCAGGACCCGTTGGTGCAATCCCTTTGTAACTGCACTCATAATTTTCTCCCCCTCCGAAAATGTTATGTATCAGCAACGGAGAGGAAAAGGAGAAGGAAAGTTGTGAAGGTTTACCTACTAGCTTTTACGCACTGGCCTCACTGGCCTGCTGCGATACCTTGGCCCCAGTGGCGGAGGACTGGAAATAGTGATCCCCTGGACAGGCCCAACAGTGGCCTTTGCCGTAGACTCCTTCAGCAACTCCGTTGTAAGATCAACCATCTCTTGGGGCTCTCCGACGAATGGCACCTCAGGCACCTCTTGAGGCTCACCAGTAGCAGGCTCCTTAGATAATTATGTGGCATGTGTTGTAGGAGGCTCTGTAGGTACCTCCAGGAGCTCTTCGACAGCTGGCTCCTCAGGCAACCCAGCGACCTGTTCGGCTGAAGGCTTCACGGGTGACTCCGATAACACCACCATGTGCTCCGGCTGTGGCAGAGCAAGAACGGTGCTGCTCGCAGCGAAGCGCAACCTGGCCCTATACGCCTCCACAACAGCCTCAACTCTGCTTACACTGAAACTGTCTCCAGCTCCAATAAACTGACTAGCCATAACAAAGTCTAGCTCCAAGGAAGAAGAAGAAGAAGGCCTTTCCATCACTGCCTTCTTCTGCCTTGGACTACTGGGATCTTCTTTGGTAGAAGGTGTGCCAAAAAATTAAATCGAAAGGGCCCCAGCCTTCCTCTTACAAGACGACACCTTCATCTTCTGCACCGAAAAAGGTGGTCCCTGATGTGCCTTCTTGGCCTCCGCACGAGAAACCAAATGGTCTCTTCGGAAGTCTAGAATGTGGCCTTCCACCAGCTCCAAAAATGGCTCCACCGCTGTAATCTTCTCATTGGTGGGCATTCCAGTGTAAATATTGTGTACCCTACCCCAATCTCTGGCCGAGTGCTAGGTCGTATCAACGTGAATATAGAAGAACTGGTTCTTTCAGTTCTTCAGGGAATCATATATAGCACTGTTAATTTGGAGTCTTCGTGGGGACAGGGACACCCACTCTCCACCTTGGACGAATTGGAACATCACTCCGACCTCCCCCACCATCAACAGCTTTGAAAACGGGCAAAGAAAGATGTAAAGTGTATACAAATAATGCACAACATAAGCATGGAACCGTGCTATGGGGATCCGAAGGGCAGTCAAAATATCCAACAGCTCGTCAGGAACTGGTAGGCGTAACCCACTCCTCAAATGGGCCTCATAAATAGTGATGCAGCCCTCAGGAGGAGATCACGCCCTATCTCCCTCGCCGGGCATCCAAAAGACGATCGACTTGGGGATGTTGTACTCGACATACAGCTCCCTTACCTCACTGGCCTTGATGACTGAAGCAATTTGGGTTACAGAAGGAGCCATGAGAATGGAAGCAAGAAGGTGGCAGAACACCTAGGAATTTTCAAGAAGAAAAGTTAAAAGAAAGCGTGAAAAATTTAAAAAAATAGCATACGAACCACTTAAAGTAATAAGAACGCTGGAGAAGATGAACCGTCTTGTAAACGTGCGCCTATCATTGCTAACACGTGTCGCCTCCTGAATGGGCATAGTTGAATCAGATTCTCTGGCGTATTAATTATCGGGATCATAAATTCATTGCATGCCAACACTTGGCCAACTTTTTGACTGACAGTCTGGCGGTATGATGGCACGTCATTTCAACTCCCACCTATTTTTTAAAGTTTGGCCCAGGTAGTCAACGAATTCGGTCAACTTTTTCTTACATGTGCTTCAAATTTTGGCCTAGGTGGTCAACAAATCTGGTCAACGCTTCCTTCATTAGTTCTCCAAATTTTGGCACAGGCGATTAACGAATCCAGTCAACGCTTCCTTAGAAGTTCTTCAGATTTTGGCTAAAGCGGTCAACGAATCCGGTCAACGCTTTCTTCGGCCAGTTCCTCGGATTTTGGCCAAGGCGATCAATGAATCTAGTTAACGTTTTCTTCAACTAGTTCTCAGAATTTGAGCCTAGACGGTCAACGAATCTGGTCAATGATCTTCTAAGTCGATTTTTCGGATCTTGACTTTACAGTCAGCAACTGCATGCAACATGATCAACAAACCAAAAGTCTCCACCAGTTTCCTCACCAGGTCACCTCACGAGAGATAACCCAGCCACTCAAGACCCATCTTTAACATGCTGGAGGTCAAAGTCTCAGACCACTAGCATGGCGGGCTAGTAATGGGTACGCTAGTAATGGATAGGTCCAAGAAGGAGGAACAGCCCAAATCCGCAACAACCCATTTGCGCCTGGACGATCAATACACACCGTTGACCAGACGAGAGGCTAAGTGAGCTAGGAAAAGCCAAAAGGCCGGACGGTCAACGCTTCTATTGACGTTCAAGTCAAATATCAGTCTTAAAAAAATAAAAAAAATAATGAGAAAATTAAGGATAAAAGAGAGTTGAGAACTAGAGTGTTTAGGTTCATAATTTGTGGGATTTAAAAGTATTTATAGGATTAGAACTCTGTACTTAATTTTTTGGATTCTCTCTCTCTTCTTAGGAGAAGAAGGCATTTTTTTAACATTATTGTTGTATTGCGGCAGTTTCCTAAAGAGTAATTGGTAATTTATTGAGTTGTGAGGACAAAATAACAACATATGAAAACAATGATAGAAGTCAAACACTTTACAAGACAAGTACATAGCTATTAAAACTACTCCACAAGTCGAATGTAAAAATACTAAAGTCACTCTACTAGTCGAGCACATAAATAGGAGCGTTACCTTCTATACAAATATTCATCCCCATCATCTCTAAATTCTAATATATACTTCCTTACTTCTTTCTTATTTAAATAGAAAATTTTTTAATTTGAGTATCAAAAGTTATATTAGGGAGCAATTTCTAACCAGGCATGACAAGGCGGCTCCCTAATTCGTACAATAATTTAGGTCCTCGAGATGCATCATTGGCGCTGTTTGTAAAAATGCAATAAGCAAGTCAACCAAAGAGAACATGGTGAACTCTAGGACCCAGACATGCATACCACCAAATGACGTCATTTCACATGGCGATGACCTGATAAAGGATAGCCAAGGAAATTGTGACGGATGAAAAATTCTATCAAAAATCTCACAGAATTCTGTCTATAAAACGGACATCCGCCAAATACAAGACCTGTACAAAACCATGTACAGAATCCACAGCATACATACAATATAAACACAGGATCCCAATTGCCATAATAAATACATGGGTGGCACCAACGTTGTAACTCTGATATGACACCGGCTCAGAAAAGATGTCAGCTAGGAACCAATTATAACCATAAAAGAAACCTGCGGAAGCTACTATATCCATCAATGAACAACGAAAACTATCTATACATCCATCATCATCATAACATACATATACATAACCATAAGTATCAACATAATTATTACAATATCCATGCCTTATATAAAAGAATAAAACTAAGTCATTGAAATCTTTCCAATCCATATCAGCTGCATATCCTGCGTTTACAGCCTATTCGGACTCGTCGGGTATAATGGCTTGCTCATCTGGAAGAAAAATGAAGTAATGGTGAGCTAACAGCTCAACAAGTGCATCATAATCAAAAGAGATAGACAAGATAAGTAAGGGAAACAGACATAATCATGAAAGATATGTATAAACGGGAACATATCAAATATGCTTTGGAATACAATTTACTTCTCTTTGGGATATACTTTATGCACGATTATTCATCTTTGCGAACTAAGGTCAGTAAGCCTTACTAATTGAAAGTGTGAGTGAACGAGAAGAGGAATGTGTTACTCTACACATTCTAAAGTATCGGCTACGTTTTAGGCCAGCAGCTAGTCAACCATCAGTTACATTTAAGGTCTCCAGCTACTCGACCATTATTTATCATACCGGCTATATTTTAGGCATGCAGCCACTTGACCATTGCACATTGCTTGTAAAAAGGCCGAACACCACGTGGTATAGCGGTATGCCTATCACCCGGTCATATAGGGCTAATAAAATGCTACCTTAACCTCCCGTGGTCCAGCGACAATTCTCGTTCTTCCACAGTAATATCCTAAGGCTTGCCAAGAATATTACCCGCTACAACACACGATCAGGATCATCCTTGAGTCTCTACTACAACACTAATGACAAGCCAAGGGATACTACATTTCATAATAAATTTCATGGTCCTAATTTCATGATTTCTTATTCTTTTGAAGAAAAATTCACCATACCTCATTTTACAATATCTCCATCCGGGACAACCATTCGATCACATATCACATTCTGGAATTTTCTCCGATTACATACACGACCATTATCTTTTCTTCGGATTTAAGTCTTTCCACAAATCAATTTGAATGCATGGTGTCACAATGTATAGAAAAGATTAGACTTCCTTACCATATTAAGTAATTATCACTTTGGGGGCCTTCAGAACACATTTCTTTACAAACGGAGGACAAACACATTATCCTGGGCTTACAATTGAACATATACGATTAGACACAGATTATATAACAATTAATTATGATGAAAGCATATAAAATTCACAATTAGGCTCGGGTGAACAGTAACAGTGTCGATTTATAACATCTGGACGTCGTGAACGAGTCGATACTTGTAAAATCGGACACCCGGCAGATATATGTGCATAATTAGGGCGTGGTGATTCATATTTGAGGGGCAAAATGCATAAATTTTGAAGGGAATGGGGAAAACCCAAACAATGCACGGGTTAGGGTTTGGCGAAGCCAAACCGGGCCACATGGGAGGGGAATCGGACAATAAACCATAAATATTTTTAGTACTAATCATGGGTTACATGTTCTTCATGATTTAGGTGGGTATCATTATGAAAATACCTGGGAAAAAAAAAACAAAAATCAAAATAGAGGAAAAAGTGGGTATGAGAACACTTACCTCGACCTGATCTACAACCTTTATAACTAGCTCTCGGACGGATTCGGACTCCAAGGCTTTGATCTCCTCCTCTCTCTTTGTCGGCGCTCTCCCTCTCTCTAGAATAGGGTTTGGATCATGGAAAATAAAAATCTCAAAAGCAGGCTCGCGTTTTAAAATGGCCTGGCACTCTAGCGCCAGGCGAGCATGCAGTAGGCGCAAGCTTACTTCCCCGTCGCGCTCGAGCTCCCAGTTACGCACTTCGAGCGTGACCTCACTGCCTCCTTGGCGCCCACTTGCTGCGCTCGATCGCACGGCAGGCACCATGTTGCTGGGCAGTGCACCAGCAAACAACAGCCCATTTTTTTCTTAATTTTACTTTAGATACATTTTCTTCCGCAACATTAAGCCTAGTCTTGATTATTATTATTTTAATTACCTCATAATTACTATATTTTAGAATCGGAACCTCACAGAAGTACTCATCTAGCCACAAATATAAATGTGGAGACGTAGGAAACTCATGCAGACACAATATCCAAGGTTCTCTAGGCCATTTATAATAGATTGGAGGGACACCCACTGGGGTCTCCATCATTCAATTCCTAAACTTCTGCATCCAGAATGAGAAATCAATGAAAAAAGCTGCCAACCAAAGATCCGTAGTTTGATGACCTCGAGACTTAAAAGGCCACAAGTGATAGGGTCTAGATTCAGTTGGAAGGCCCACTAAATCTTGAAGCAAAGGAGAAAAAGCCCAGACAGTGGAATTCTCGTTGTTCCTGAGATGTTGGGAAGCCTTCGACTTGAGAAGAAGCTTCATGCAGCACCCTACCGAGAAGAACCCAAAACAGGTAAGTCCAGCACATCTCATCAAACCATTCGGAGTTGAGAACTTTCTTTAACGTTAGGAGGATTGTGTTCACCTCCCAAGTGGAGGAAAGAATCATAAAGGTTGAGCACTGCCTCCTTGGCGCCTACCTGCCGTGCTCGAGAAAACAACAAGCGTCGTTCTGCTGGGCAGTGCACCAGCAAGCAGCAACCCTTTTTTTCCCTTGATTTTACTTTCTATACATTTTCTTCCACATACATTAATCCTAGTCTTGATTATTATTATTTTAATTTCCTTGTAATTACTATGTTTTGGAATCTGAACCTCACAATTCTCCCCCACTTATAAAAATTTCATCATCAAAATTTAACGGACCTCAAAATTTAATAATTTGGTGGGAGTAATCCATCCAAGTCCTTCTTAACATTCCCTAGTCACATCCTTGATTAGATGGTCCTTCCTAGAGAACCTCAATCAATCAAATTGTCCTAATTCTTAAGGCCTACTACTTCTTATCTAATTCGAAATTGAAGCCTTACGTAAGACAAACTCCTAACATTCTATAACCGTCTAACCTGATCACGAACTTCCTTGATCATCGGTACATGGGAGATTTCACAATAATCCACCAAATTGGTAAGCACCGCAGTTCATTTACCTCCCTTCTCACATATTTCATTTACCTCCCTTCAATTCATCCTAAGCCTCAAATAATCACTCAACTTAATCATCCAAAATAGTTCATTCACATGCTTTCGTTACGCCACTCTGATTAGCCACTTCTTAGTGCGCTGAACCCTTCTCGTAGCTTGTGACTATTGATTCATCTCAGATACCTGGATTATCTGGGAGCTATAAACCTAGGGAAACTCCTAGAGATATTGATACAACTAAGGTGATGCCTAAAATCGTCAAATAATAGTCAACCTTGGTAATGCAATCGGAGCAATCACCTAAAAACCTCCAATTCGAATACTTTCTAAACTTATCGTCCCGCCGACATACCAGTGAGCCAACCTATCCTATCTTAATATATCATCCAAATCACAATGGATGGACTATCCTAATCTACCAATTCCACAACCACCCAAACAATACCCATAATTCTTGCTGAGTTAATATCCTCGAAACCAAAACGGTGAAAGCTTCTCATCTCATAACTCCAAGACCTCCCTACTTAGGAGGCAACTCTCCCACCTAAAACCAATATCAGAGGACTCCCTTCGATCAGATATTGGGAGTTACTCGAGGCACACCCTACAACCTCTCCTATGATGCACCAAGATAAACCCAATCTAAACATTCTCGTCATCCAATTATCGACAATGATATCCTTCTTGAACGAAGGTGCACCTCATAAGTGTAATCCTTTAACAACCTCACTGGTCCACGCTACCACTTGATTGATCCTTCATGACCGACACCGAACTCATCATTGCTATCCTCAAGCAATGCTACTTGCTGATGCTATTGCATGGCTATCCCCTCCCGCAAGACGACCTCTTAGCCTATCAGGACCATGAGATGACAAGCATCTCCATAGGCAACCCTAGAAATCCTAAGAGCAAGGACTTTAAAGGCCGACCCCAACTATGGGTGGGTAATTTCGATCACAGACCCTTCCACCATCATAACCAAAGTCGACCTGTCACGAACCCGAACCAAGCAGGTCAATTTAAATAATTAATTATAATTTCTAAACTCTAAAATTCAAAATAATTTTAAAACAAATAATACTAAATCCCAAAATTCGGGTGTGACAAACCAAAATATACCCTCAACAAAATTAAAATCATCACAGGACCTTATCGAACAACCGTCCGAACAATATAAATACGACCTGCTCTACAAACCTCGTAAGGGAGGTAATAATCCAATCCAAAAATCATAATCAAACATAACAAAATATTCAACCATTTCCAACATATA
>JAOVVI020014630.1:0-11440 GCA_028571085.2 Nepenthes alata | reverse complement strand
ACGAGCTCGGTCCTCTATTTCTTAAAGTCGCCCCTAGTAAGGCGCACTAGTAGAAATTCAATCCTCCATCTCTCACAATTGTCCCCTAGCCGGGCACACTCTCTAGAACCCAGACCTCCATCTATAAGTCGCTTCTTAACCGAGCGTACTCGTACACTAAAACATTCACTACACGTATCCATACATTATTCATTTACTCATTATATCTTTCTATCCATTTGAGAAAGATTTCTCATTTGAGTATCGAATTGTATATCGGGGAGCAAGTTTTCATCATACTTTGACCTCTTTTTTATTAGTTTTGATGTGTGGGATCCAGGTTCAAAATAATGGAGATCAAACCCTCTTCAACTCGACCTCCAAGAAAAATCAAGTGACCCCCTATTCCGTATAATAATTCACATTCATAGATGCATCACAATTAATAAAATAAAAATAATATTATTATTTGCAGTAATAATAATAATAATAATATCAACATTTAGCATTATAAATCATAAGCAAAAAATATTGAGCATTATAACGGTGGCAACAACGGCAACAAGTTATTGTACATGCACGTGTCTCTTTACTCTCTCTCTTCCACTCGGCGTACCCAAAGAAAGCTGTAAAAATGGATGTTCAAGGAAGTGGAAGAGAAAGAGGAAGAGGAAAAGGTGGAGAAGTGGAAGTGGAAGGAAACTTAATTGATGAAGTTAATTAAGTGATATTAATTCAGCCAAATGCAATTGTCCTCTCGTTCTTCTCCACCTTTTCAACTACCTTTGGGTACGCTGAGTGAAAGAGAGAGAGTAAAGAGACATGTGCAAGTACAATAACTTGCTGCCACCATTATAAAGCTCAATATTTTTTATTTATAATTTATAATATTATTATTATATATATCCTATTTTTTAAAACATAATTATATAATAAAAAATTAAATTTAAGAAAAATCAGACACTACACCTGAAGGACACTTTTCCCTACACTCGTACGTGGTTAAGGCAATAATTGTGAGCCTAGGGAGCACTCGAAGATGCTGTTTTGGTCTTGTGAGATGTGTTATTAAGGTTTTTTGTTGTGTGTTTTTGATGGGCCGGAATGTATGCGGCCATTTTAGATGATATTTATCTAGTTGTTAATTTTTCTGTTTTTCTACGCTCAGTTCATGATTTTGTTCATGATGGTGCTTGGGGTATACCCTAACTCGTTGTTCTAATTTTAAGTTGGCAAATTACTTGGAGTTAGAATATCGTTTTATAATTTTTATTTATTTAATTCATTTTACTTACCAAAAAAACGTCATGATTTAAGCAAAGTATATGGTGTTTGAGGAATGTCTATGGTAGCGTTGATGCACAGATTGAATAGAATGCTTGCATCTAAGTTGCATCTGATGCAGAACTCCAGTGGTCCTGTATTCTAAGTGACACTTGATACATGCATAAATAGTGCCCATATGCCAATTTGGGTATAAAAATGGCCGCATGTGCTATGTCAGTTATTTCACGCAAGAAAAGAGAAAGAAAGAAAATGAAGAAATAGGAAGAAGAAGAAAGAGAAGAAAAAAAAAACTTTAGAATTACTTCGTATCAGATTTATGAAATCGGAGACTAAAGGCAAATAATTCTAAATCCGATCTTTAATCTATTATTCAAATATTTGATTTTACTTATTTTTTTTTATTTACTATATATGCATGTTACCATTTATACCTATTTTTAAAAATTGTTGCATGCATAAGCTTTTCACTGAAAGTTTTGAATCTTTGTTTGATTTCGCTATGTCAGTCAATTCACGCAAGAAAATAGAAAGAAAGAGAATAAATAAATGAGAAAAAGAAGAAGAGAGAAAAGAAGAAAAAAAACTTTGAAATTATTTTACGTCAGATTTATCAAATCTAAGGCTAAAGGCAAATAATTCTAAATTTGATCTTTTGTCTATTATTCGAACATTCGATTTTACTTATTTTTTAATTTTAGCATATATGCATGTCATCATTTACACCTATTTTTTGAATATTGTTGCATGCATGTGCTTTCATCGAACTTTTTGAATCTTTGTTTGATTTTGCTAAACATTTGAATATTTTATTTATTTTCACCTAACAAATAAATATTTTAAATGATTATATTTGTTTATCAAAATATTTGTAAAGAAAAGTCATAAAATATTATGTACATAACCTTTCATATCACATTTCGTATAAACATTCACTAAGGACTCTATTTTATTATCTAATTTGAGTTTATATTTTTCTCACAACATAAAAATTTTTTATATATTTATTATAGAGTCATACGCTTATTTTTTTAGAACATTGTAAGGAATTTAAGGCATATATTCGAACATGTCCAAATATATTATGTGTACTTGACAGATTCACTTATCATCTAATGGTAAAAAAACATTGCATTCAACACTATCTATAAAGATGAATATATAGATTGCCAGCTTATAAGTCTTGTTTTGGCATTTGGTTACCATAAATGTGTAATCCGTCCTCAAACCTGATTTTTTAATTAATTGAAGTGCAAGTCAATGGACCCTAATTTTGTGATTTGACATGCATTGTACTTTATGTGCTAAGACATTTTGGCCTTTTGAGTTTTACGATTTTTATGACTCTTGGATTTTCATGATTTTTATGGATCTATTATATGATTTGCACTTCTAAGGATTTTGTACGATTTGTATAATTTGGTATTCGTATATGTAATGAACTGTGTGTACGAATCATGATTTACCTGATGTTATTTAAAAATTTTGACATATCCAATTTTACACATGATTTACGATTTTCCATTCTTCCATTTGCCTTATCGGTATATATTTGCATATCATATATACGTACTTATTAAGCGTTAGACTCATTATTTGTATTATTTTCTAACATTTCTATATTAGCGAGCCATGAATACTTACAGGTTAAAGAAGAAGAATTATTAAAGATTTTATTTAGTTATATTTGTATTTTAATAAATGTTCAGGATTATTATCTATTTTGATTTTCAAAGCTTATATATTTTGGGATCTTGTATTAAATGGATATTATTGTACGGCTTTGATTTGTGATACTTTAGGTATTTGGGTTACTTAGGTTTTGATTATTAAAAGATTATTACTATTGATGTCATTATTTTATCAATTTGAACCAAGGTCTTGATAGAAATAGTATCAAAAAGACAGTCATAAGGGAAGCATCCTATATGATTTGAGGAACTAAATATTAAAAATTCTTGTATGATAGAGTTAAAATGTTAGGAAGTAGATAAGCGAGATCTAGCCATGAGGAGGGGTGTTTAGCCTTGATGGCGAGGATGATGGATATAATTGATCAAATGATCCAACAATAAGATACGAAACTTGCAAAAAGACAAGCAAGTGGAAACCTAGGACATGACATAACACCCTTTGATCACTTCACGAACAAAAATGTTCATAAGTTTTGGGAGATTTGGACGCGATCAAGGTGGAGATTTAGATCCATCAAGTGGATTTTGGGTGCGAAGAACAAAGACATCTTTTGGAATATATTTTTGGAGGCTTTCTTAAAAAAGCATTTCTCAATGAGTGTTTGTGAGCAGAAGGAATAAGGGTTTACCAGCTTGAGACAACAAGACCGATCAATGATGGAATATGACGTAATGTTTACAAAATTATCTCGATCTAACCTATATATAGTGGTAGATGAAGCCAGAAGAGCAATACAATTTTTACAAGGATTTCAAGATTCAATTTGGCATCATTTGGTGCATCTACTTTTAAGAACTTATTGTGAGGTACTCAATTGAGCCTTACTCATTTAAGTATGAGTAAGAGAGAGCTAAATTTCTCTAGTTGAAAATCATTGGCCATGATGGCCTATATGATAATTAAGGAACAAGAGATGATTGCTAAAATTATGACTTTATATTGATGTTCCAATTCAAATTTTCGAAAGAGGATATCAAGTCTTGCTTACTAAAGTGATTTTGTTGGTTATAATACTTTGAAGGATTTATTCTTTTGAGGAAGCAACTTGGGAGCACAAGGATAAACTTCAAGAGAAGTATCATTACTTGTTTGCTCATTCAGGTACAAAAATTTTGATAATTGATGGGTATGGTATTGTGAGCCGTCCCGAAATTTGAAGTGTAGTGAAGAAGTTTCATCATGACGGAAAAGATTTCATTTTGGTGGGAAATATTTTCCTTGGCAGGAAATTGAAACTCATCTTAGCAGAAAAAATTTTCATCCATTTCCTCAATAAAAATAGAAGAATGGACAGCAAAAAGGTGGGAGAAACAAATCCCTAAACAAGGGAACAAAATCCCTCAAAAGCAACGCCCGGAGACTATCGCCCTAGTCGTTCGGCCCACCGATGAAGTTAAGCATCACAAAGTGATGCGAGTCCCACATGGGAAAGTTTGAGGCAAAATCTCTAACTTATAAGTTAGGAGGCTCTCCCTCCTACTAGACCGGTCTTTTGGGATGGGCTCTCCCTCTAACTTATACTCGCATCAAATGATACTTTCATTGAGAGTAGTCCCAGCCCAGAGAGGCCCACCTACAGAGGGTTCTGACCGAAAAGGACTACCTGCAGAGGGGCTGACCTGCTGCCGGTGTGTCGGGACGGAGTAAAGCGTCGCAGAGTGAAAGCCGCCGAGTGAAGTGTCGCAGAGTGCAGCCGTTGAGGTCGCGGCTATTGAAGGAGGGAGGAATGATACGAGTCCCACATTGGAAAGCTTGAGGCAAAACCTCCAACTTATAAGTTATGGGGCTCTCCCTCCTATTAGACCGATCTTTTAGGATGGACTCTCCCTCTGGCTTATACTCGCATCACAAAGCCTTCCACAAATGGCGTGCAGAGCCCTCATCGGGGCTCCCTAAGAACGGCGCCATGGCGCTCTGTTTCAACTCTCGGTGAGACAGCCCAAAGCCTGGCTCGAAGCTCCCATCAATGACGCCTAGATTTTGCATCCAGCAGGATTCAAAGCCCGCAACAATGGTACCCAAAGTCCCTCACCAAATAGGGTGTACGGTACCCTGAAACTATCATTCAGCTCCACCGCCCTGTTCATCGCGAGACAGAGACTCAAGGTCTCTAAGACGAAGCTCAGGGCTCCTGGTCAAGAGAAATCGCCCAACTCTTCGCCTGAACCTCCCAGGGTTCTCAGAAGCTCTCAGCTAGACATTGCATCGAAGACGCGCCATTAATGAAGCCTAGAAGAGCCCCCGTTAACTACGCTCAGTGCCTTCAACAGAACACAGAGACCACCCTCCAGTGGCATCTACCTCCTCCACCCTCGTTTCCTGTGAGACGAGGCATGGGGCTCTCCACGGTGTCGCCTAGATGCTCTCCCCAAAAAGATTATAGAGCTCATTCAATGGTGGCCAAAGTACTTGGCAGAGCTCCTCCCAAAATAGAGTACGAAGCCTCTCGGTAGATCAAGGCGTGAATGCATACTCCTCAATGGATGCCCATCAGCTTGAAAGGGAATGTCCTCAATTGGTGAAGCACAAAACCCTCACCATGGCGTTCATCAGGTCCTTCCGCATGCAGTACGAATCTCTCCCAAAATGATGTCTTGCATCTCCTAGTTTCACGGGTGCTCTGTTCATCTTGTTTGGGCCAAACGGGCAATTCCATACTCAGCAGGCCACTGGCACGACCTGGGCAGACAGGGCCCAACATCACCACACTCATCCTAGCGTGTTCTGCAAAGCCTCTAAATATCAGCGAGGCTCATGGGCACACCGTCTCACCCAGAGGCGGGCGCACCTCTAAGTCGTCCCTCTATCGTACGCACTTTCAAATTGCCCCTCTATCGGACGCACTTCTAAATTGCTCCTCTATCGGACGCACTTCTAAACTGTCCCTCTACCGAGTTCATCTCTAAGCCGCCATCCGCGGACGCACTTCTAAATCGTTCCTTTGTCGGGCACACCTCTAAGCTGCCCTTTTACTAGGCACGCTACTAAACCGTCCCTCCGTCAGGCACATCCATGAAACTCAGGCCTCCAAATATATCCCACTCATGCTCCTCCAAAGAAAGAGAATAGATAAAGAAAAGAAAAAAATGAAGAAGGAGAGAGAAAATGAGAAAAAAAAAATTTTTAAATTATTTTGTGTCAAGTCTACAAAATCTAAAGTTAATGGTAAGTATTTCTAAATCCAATCATTGGTATATTATTTGAATTCTTTAATTTTGCTTATATTTTTATTTTATTGTATATGCATATCATTCTATATGCTAATTCTTTTGAATATTATTGAATGTATTTAATTTTTATCAAATATTTTAAAAGTTTATTTGGCTTTGTTTAATATTTAAAGATTTTGATTGTTCTCATCAAACAAGTAAATATTTTTAAAAATTATATTTATTTATTGAAATATTTTTTAGGAAAGTCATATAGCATTGTGTATATGACCTTGTGTGTCACATTCCGTGTATGCATTTGGTAAGAATCTATTTTATCATCTGATTTAAATTTATACTTTTTCTATAATATTGAAAAAATTTATATCTTTGTTACAGTCATCCGCTAATTTTTTTTAAAACCATTATAAGAAATTAATGGTCTATATTTAAACATATGCTAATATATTAAGCATATATCAAAAACACGTTTATCATCAATGAGTGAAAAAAATTATAACATTTAGCCTACCTACGGGTTTTGAATAATAATGTTTTGACCTAAAATTAATAAGAACATGTATAACTTGTTTTTAAAACTGTCTTTGTTATTAATCGATGTGCGGGTCACCAATCTCTAATTCTCCAATTTAACTTGTATCACATTTTATATTTTATAGATTTTGACATTTTGAATATTATAGTTTTGATGTGACTTTTAAATTTACATGATTTTGGACTTAAGAGTTTTATGGATATATTATATGGTTTAGATTTTTGAGGATTTTGAACAATTTGCATGATAAGATATCTGTATATGTGTAACGAATTGTGCATATAAAGTTATAATTTAGATTATGTTATTTGGAAAGTTTGGCATATCATATTTTCCATTTGATTTACGATGCTTCATCCTTCCATTTGTTTTATGAAAATGCACTTATACATACATACATATATATATATTTGTTGAGTGTTGTGCTACTAATTGGTAATATATTTTAACTCTTACAAATTAACAAGCCATGAATACATGCAGGATCTAGAAGAATTATTGGCAAAAATTTTATTTAGTTATGTTTGTATTTGTATTTTGATAAATGTTTAGGATTATTATATATTTTAATTTACACATTTTATATATTTTGAGATGTTGTGTCAGATGGACATTATGCTACGACATTGATTTGTCACATTTGGGTATCTGGCCAAATAATTTTTCTTGCAAATATTTTTATTTTTAGTAGATCTTATATTATTATTTAGAGACCAAGTGGGGTTTAATTCAAACAGGTCCTGTATATGCTGGTGAATCATGATTTATGATTTTCTTTCTAATATTAGTACAAGGTGTCCAATGCAGTTTTGAGTTATTTAAGTTTTAATTATTAATAAATTATTATTATAATATCGAATTTTTATTTGATTTGATTTGATATTATATATTATTTTAAATTAAATTAAATATATTAAAAATAATTTTTTAATGTGAAATTTAAAAGATATTCGGAGTAATGAAACAGAGTAGTACCAACGACATTCCCAACGAGTGTCTGAGCGCGATTCCTAAATTGGGCGTTCCCAAGGAAATCCTAAGGTAGTACAAGAGTGCAAAAACAAAAATAGGCACCCTCAAGAGGCGCCTAAGGCGGTGGTCGTGAAAAGTAAAGGTTAGGGGCGTAGTGCCAAACGTGTGACCGAGCAACGCTCATGTGCTGATTGCCTATATAAAGCCTGGGGTGTCACTGTTCAGCCATTTGCGTAAGAAAGAAAGTGAAAGAGAGAGAGATAGAAGAAGAAGAAAGATAGAGGAAGAAGAGAAGAGCTAGTTTAGGGCATCGTTTTGTCAGAACAACTTAGTTGAATGTTAAGATAAATATCCTTATACTCTCTTCAATTTGTATTATTATGAGAAATATTATAAGAAATTGAATAAACTTAATATATTCAGGCGTCCTAATATATTAGATAGACCTAAAGAGTGTACCCAACTCTATAGGCGACAAAAGATTGTGGCTTTGTTCTCACATATAGGAGATAGTATATAGAACGCCCTACCTATGGGTTTAAATAGTGTTGATATGGCTCAATGTTATCAAAAATATATATAACCCTTCCTCAAATTAGTCTTTCGGTATTTAATTTTTTGATTTATGCATGTTTTAGATTTTGATATGTTTTATCTATATTAAATTGTATTTGAAGATTATAATTAAGATTCGTAGGTTTTGCCCACAGTTGAGATTTGGTTGATCGCGTATAATAGGGAATTATAACTTTCATTTTACATTCGTTTTGGATTATGCTTCGTCTGGGCCATGCTTTCGTTGGATAAGCTTTTTTGAGTACGATACCACGTTCGGACTTTCACTGATGGGCATTTATAATTATAATTTTACGTATTTTGTATATATGTTCATTTAACATCATCCTGATTTTTTAATGCATCATTTGTTATATTACATTATACACTGATATTTGTTGAGTTTTTCGGCTCACATTTTTATTTTCTTATTCTCTTCAAATTAGTGGCCTTGAAAACGTTATAGGGGGTTCATATTCAAAATTGATCCTAGCCCTGCTCTTATTGGTGAGTAATAGCTTTTTGTCCGGATTTGTATTAGTTGTATTTTGAATGTCAAAAGTTAATCAGATGTCAGTTTATGGTTTTGCATAGAATCAGTCGGGTCATTCTGTTAATTGGTAATATATGTTGTTAGTTTGTCGCCTTTTCTTACGACATTGTGGAAGAGGTCATGATTATTTTATTATCCTAATAAGTTATCCAGTGAGGTGTTATAATTGATTTAGTATTCTAATTGTATTATTATTGAGTATTGAGGCTGCCTGGTTTGTATCAGGTCATGCCCGAATTTGAAATTTAATTTTATTATTGTTTCACATTTGGGATTTAAATTTTGTGGATTTAAATTATTTATTTATTATTAAGACTTACTGGATCATAACAATTATTGGTGCTATTATGTTATCTACTTATATTAAGGTTGTGACAGCTGCTATCCTGTGCCGTAGAGATGCTGCAGCTGCTTATTGCCGAGAAATTAGAAATCAAGCAAGTAAATATTTTCATTCGTTTACAAATACAGAGTTCCTTCTTGTTGATGTTAATATTCTTACTTGCGCGTCATGATTTGTAGGAAATCGGTCATAGTCCGGTTGCGAATTAAAAATTTGGGGAAGAGAGCCTACGGCTCTGACAGTAAAAGACCCGGCTTCGCAATGAATTGGGGTGTGATAATTAGTAGAATGGAGCTGCAAAAACCATTGTTTTACTGGTTAAATTTTGAAAGTTAAGATTTTCATTGTTCATGTGAGAATCGAGAGTGAAGAGAAACAAAGTGCCGAGACTCTGCTTAGGGGCTAGTGGCGCGACTCGAGTGGCACTACTACCTAATTGATTTGGCCCACGCTGCTGTGCGCCAGATTAGAGAATATATATAATTTTGGAAGTTAATTGTTGCTGATGATTTCATTATGCTGTGGATGGACGACGGTGAGCAACAGCAATGCTAGTGTTTTCCAGCTTTGAGGATATATATACACACGATTTTGGGAAGCTGTTTGTCAGGATGCAGGTGTATGTATATATTTGGGTGCTAATATGGTGAGAGTGATAACGGAAATATAGTATATTTCTGTATGTATATGTGTTTGTATATATAAATATAGTATTTATGCAGTATTTATAAATATATGTGTGCGTATATATTTTATATTATAAATTGGCTTAAGAATAAAACTAATGGTGCTTTATTATTTCAATTGAAACCTCACATAATTAGCCTGAAAAATTAAATAGGATTGATGTTCCATCAGATTTGTCCAGTAGGGACTAAATTAAAGGTATCTTATGGCCGTAGAAATGAGGATAGTATACCGATGTGACCAATAACAACTATGTAAAAAATATTAATGATCAGTCAAATAATTAGTTATACCTAAATATTTTTTGATAATTTCAATTTTAATTTTTTGCATTAATTTAGTTTGTATATGTAATTTTTTTTATTGTCTGTGATTACCGTAGAAAAACTTGTATAAAAATATTATGATGTCGATTATCCAATGCTGATTTCTATATCTTGAGGTGATTGCAATCATTTGAAAAGATTCTTATAATCCTGTGAATAATATGTATTAAGATATCAATACGTATTATATTAAGTGGTGTTGGACTTTACATACATTTGAGATTGAATATTCAATACCATATTTAGATGTGAATTCTGATTAGACCATAGGAATACATAAATTTCTCAATTGTCAATGTAATTATAAAAAGTTAATTTTTTGGGAACTCTTGAACAAGCTTTTGATAAACTTGCACATTCTCAGTTTACCTCGAGAAGTAGCAAAAATATTGTTCGTCCAAATTAAATTCGACACATATATATTACGAATAACAAGATATCATGATACTATATTGTTCATCCGAATTAAGTTTAATACTTATACATTACGAGTAACAAAATATCATGATACTATATAGTTGATCATTTGTTAAACTTATAAGTATCGATACCTTGTGATGCGTTCTAAATCCAAGCTTTGAACATATTCGAGTCAAGTCGATCGTCTGAGTTTGACTCCGTCCATCGAGTCTAGATCCTATATACCACAATTACGAACGAGAGGTTAGGTGACGGCGGGAGGTTTTCCCACCGTAAACACTCCAATACTCAAGTCAGAAATGGCCTTCGAACTAAGAAGGTGAAAGTAAAATCTTTGGTAAGGAGAATGCAGAGAGCGTTTGTGGTGGAAGAATGCTCCCGTTAAGAGAGCCTTTGGTGGCTCGTGAGGAGCGTTGGCTCTAAGCGCTGGGTTCACTGGGAACGTAGCGGTAGAGAGAGAGAGAACGTTTGTATTGTGAAAGCGTGTAAGCTTTGCTATAGAGAGCTTTCATGGGTCCATGAGAGCGTGCCTTGGAGTGAGGACTCCGTGGCCTTTTATAGCCATCGTGCTGTGATACATTCCTTGTGTAAAAGGGCTTGATTCCCACACTCTATTGGAACCACTGTCTTTTCTGGCATGAAACTTTTATGACTGTAACAGTCACTGGATTAATTATTTCCTTCTACGTTCTATAACCGCTAGAGTTTCCAGCAGACAGGAAAAGGATTCTAACGCCTTCCTTCTGGCATGCACATTGAAACTGTTGATGACCGTTATAGTAGAGATTACCTTCTATAGAGAGCGCAAAATTAGAGGAAAATGCCGTTATTGGTTGAAGACGGTCATGTAATATCCCGGATTTTATTTGGACCAATTTAATATCAATTGTGATTTTGGGTATTTTGGGCGTAACAAAAATT
>JAOVVI020014629.1:0-11440 GCA_028571085.2 Nepenthes alata | reverse complement strand
AGGCTTGGATATCTTTTTTTAAACAATATTTTTCTAGCTGAGTCTCTAAACTATTATAAAAAAATTTTGAATATTTATATTTAGTTACTAAAATAAAATAAAATGAGAATACAATAAAATTTTTAAAAAATAAAATAATATAAAAATATAGTTAAAAATTATTATTTTATTCTTTAATTAGTCACTTAAAATATATAAAATTAAATTTAAAAAATAATTTTGAGTATTTTGCATACAATAATGTAACATTAATAGCTAATGAATTCGTGTAAAATAACTTTTTACTTATTTTAGATTTTAGAATAGCACAATTATGATTTTTAGCCTTGGTAAATGGATAACTTTTTTCTCAATTTGATTTAGTACTCATAAATTTTTATTTAAATTCTTACTGTGTTCGATCCAAATTTAATTTTGGTTAGTTTTAGTGTAGGGTAAGGATAAATATGCAAGCTATATTAAGATAATTATTCTTAGAAGACTAAAAAAAAAATAGGGGCATTTGTTTTTTTACTTATTATTTTGAAGCAATCATAATTTATTTTGTAGTTATTATTCTTATTATCAAAATAACTAAATAGTCAAATAATAATTTTATTAAAAACAAAATAAAAATAATTTTTTTTTTCATCTTACCAAATAAGATAGTAGGACATTAATAACAAGTATTGTTATGGCTCTCCAAAGGGAGATCATATATCTACCTAATAGTTAAAATTATAAATTTGATATATAAATAATAAATATTATATTAAATAATTTAAATAATTATTTAATTTTTATTTTTCCTTTATTCAAATTTTAATTTTACTACTGAGTAAATCTAAAAATATGGTAACTAAAAAGACCATAATAGCCCTCATCGGTAACAAACAATAGTTGGGCTTGCCGCAATATGGTGGGCTTGTTTGGTTTAGTTTCGGCCGTGGTTTGGGCTTTCTTTCTTGGTCCCATCTTGAAACAAGATTCAGATTTTTTTTATTATTTTTAATTTATGGGAACAAGATAAAGTAAATTTTGTGCTTGGCCTTTCGAGCTGTTCTTCTATCAAACCCTACCTTCAGCACTCTCAGAACCCAATTTCTCCGTCGCCGGAACCATAGTCGAAGGTACTTTATCTCTCTTAGTCTCCTTTCTGTCAGTTCCCTTACTCTATTTCTAAAACCAGAAGGAAGCTGGATATGTACTAAGTTTCAAATACATGAATGAATTAGTGTGGTCTACTTGTGTTACTTGCGATATGTGAGGAATAGGAGAATACGGTGTTGTCGTCGGTGGAGTGAATTTCGTTTAGTCATCTCGTGGTCTTATTTATGTTAGTGGCTAACTATACCTGATGCTTCCTTTGTAGTGCATTTTAAAGTTTGAATTGTTTGGATTGTATTCCTGCTGAACCGTTTTTATGTCTTTGATTTTTTGTGTGTTGTACACGATTTTTTGTTGATTTGGTTGGTAGATACATCTTCTACGCATGCTCACTTGTGTGGGAAACTGATATTCCATACTCGTTTTCTATGCAGATGAATAGGGAGAAGCTCATGAAGATGGCCGATGCTGTCCGCACGGGCGGAAAGGGTAGCATGAGAAGGTGTGAAATTTCATCTGTCCTTTGCCGTTTCAGTTCGACTGTGAATAAAAGGAAGTTCTAGTTTGATCATTTTAGCTGACATCAAAGCGGGGAGATAACTTTTCTTTCTGATAGGGGATTGAGGGAGGGGTGTGCAGGTGCTTAAAGCATAGAGGATATATTTCTTATTGGGATTAATATGTAAAATGTGAGAGATTGCATTTGTTGTAGTCAAGTCTTACTAGAACAGAATAACTTGAGCACTTGTATCCTCTTCTTTCACATGGAGTTCTAGGTTGCAGATTGTGAGGAAAATTCTTCTTAGAATGATAGTCAAAACTGCAGGATTTTGTTGGAAATTATGTCTTGCATTTGCTCCTCAACATTTTCGTGAGGATGTTGACTTAATCTAAGTGGAGTGGCAGAAATGTAGTGGGTCTCAGGGCTTGCTGATGTTGCCCTTATTTTCTCAAGGAACTTGGTTTCCCCTGATTTTTTAAAGGGCAATTGTTATGGTGACTGTCTGGAGTTATTTGTATACTGCCATACTTGGTTGGCCCTTGTTTAATCATTCTCTATTGGGTATAACTTATATCAATAGCTTTCTGTTGCTATCTTTGCCTGAATATCGTTGATTTTGAGTCATTTGAATTGCTGTGTTGTTTTGCTTGATTGTCATGCTCTTCTCTTTCTCATGGTGCTTGTTTTTTATCAGCAGAATTGTGGTTCCCAAATCTCTATGTGATCTTTTTATAGTGATACTGGGCAAAGAAGCATGGGCACAAATAAGAGATATGGAACCATATGACACCAACATGGCCACATGATATTTGTCTAAAAATTAGCTAAAATCCACAGGTAGTGTATAAAGGGAATCTGGAATATTTTTTATCAAAACAGTATTTTACACAAAATTAGTAATCGATACTTCTTTGTAATTTCTAATTGTCCTAAAGTATTTAGTTCGAAGAAAAATTTCATAAACAAGCAATTTAGCAAAGAAAAAAGAGGCTGATGCATTCAAGAAAAAAGTAATTATTGTCCATGACAAAAAGGCATGAGAAGAGGAGAACACAAAACAAATGTATAGTCAGTATTTGTTATTTCTACAACAAAATAAATTGTTAAAAAAAGGAGTGAACCAATTGACCAAACACCTAACTATAAATCAATAGAGAGAGTTAGGGTATCGTGTAGGAATTAAAGCTCCCTTTCTAGCCAGAGAGAATGAGAAACTTAGGGCAAAACAAGCATACGTAGAAAAGTAGTCAGACAATTATTCGTCAACAGAGTTAGGGCATAAATGCAATAGCAACGATTTAATATTGATAGAGCTAAGGCACACAAAAAATTTCACAACAAAATAAAGAACACAAAAAAAAAACTGTAGGGATTTGTTTAGAACACATAAGGAGATAAATTATCACAGGAGAACATGCTAAGCAATTACCAAATTTCTACCACCATCTTTCTCTATGAATGCACCTTGTTGTCAGTCCTTTCTTTTCTTTTCTAGGCACCTCTATCTCTCTTAGATTGATCATGAATGGAAATTAGCAATGTTTGTGGATCTCACCTCAGCCTTTTTTTTTCTTCTAATTATCGAGTAGCCTCAATGCTTATTTAATTTTCCTCAATATTGTTGCTTGCTTTAAAAAAATTAACGATAAACCATACGTGTGCTTATCATGTACTTAACATGTCCCAGTTTCAAATTAAACAAAAAATTAAAATGTTTTGGTACATGACAGAGAGAATCCTACGTGTAGGAGAACTAGCGAGAGCTTTTTGTCCAATTTGTGTTTGATAATGACACGCCACGCAACAAGAGGTGTCTGTGCTCCCTAGATACCGGACAATAGATTAGTTTGCAAGCTGCAGCAGAATGTTTGCATACCTATGTAGGAAGGGTCTATCTAGTGTAAGTTGTAACTCGGGTTTGTCATGTAAAGCTTTGTACTCGATGACAGGAATTGCCTATATATGAAACTCTTTGTATACATTTGTTTTGTTGTCAGTGCTTGCCACCTCTGTTTCTTATCATTCTGTTGTCATGTATTATGCAACTTGCTTATTGTCAATTCCACTAATACGTGTGTCTATTTAAGACTTCGTGTTAACTTGTGATTCAGAAGATTTGAAATTCTAGGCAAATCAAAATTAAGAATTGCTGGCTGCTGCTTTTGTACAATGGCAGTATTTTTGTTATATAATGAAGCAAAAATACTCTATTATTCAAGCTTTCTTTTGTGAAATTTGAAATTTGTTGACAAAATTGGCTCTCACCCTTTTCCTTTCTTCCCATCTCTGTCCATTTCTCTTTCTGTAATAATCTTTATCTCCATGCAAAACCCTAAAATTTGCAGCATACAATAAAGGATAAGAGAGCAGGTGTAAACTTGCCTGGCACTCCCTGCATCAATTTGTCAAAGATGCATATATGCTTTTCTGGGCTGATGGAGATCCCTGCCTTTCTATTATTGCGTGCAGTGAGCTACTGATGATGGATGTTGAGTGAACTGTCCTGTGTTTTTAATCTTTGAATATTTGGGCTGCTTTTCTATACTTTTATGTATTATTTTAAGGCTTCGAATCAATTACCTTATTGCAGTGGCAATACCATTTACTGTCCTGTCTAGGACATTACATCCGAATCTTGTACTGTGTTTGAACATCCATAGATGTTCCTTGTATAGTCATTCCTTTTCTTATCAACATTGAAACTTCTTTGATGTCAGTGAAATGTTCCTTTGTTCTTACAGAAAAAAGAAGGCTGTACATAAAACAACCACAACTGATGACAAAAGGTTGCAAAGCACCTTAAAGAGAATGGGTGTGAACACCATTCCTGCAATTGAGGAAGTGAACATATTCAAGGATGATGTAGTTATCCAGTTCATAAATCCCAAAGGTAAAACCTGCCACAAGGTCTTTTTTGCAACGATGATATAGTTGCATGAATTACAAATTCTTGAGATTACAATTTACAAGATTGTGAACCCTTTAATTCTGTTCTGGTTTTGTATCATCTTTCTCTTCACTGTTGAAATTGTGTTTTTCAGTTCAAGCCTCAATTGCCGCTAATACTTGGGTTGTCAGTGGTTCTCCTCAATCCAGAAGTAAAACATCTTTCTCTTTCTATTTCCACTATTGGATGCATGTCATTTGTCCCCTTAATTAGGTTAAAGTAAATTGAGGCTCTTGTATCTGGTTTCCATGGTTGTGTGCTTACCCTAGTTGAAGCCCTAGATCTGTATGCTGTTGATGGCATTTTCTACTCAGGATTATATTCCACGGGCTTTTTTTTTTTTTTCATCTGTAGTGGAACCTGATAATGCCGGGTATAATTGGCTCATCTGTTTCCTGGAATTACTCCTCCAAGATGCTTGCATCCTCTCTTTCTTCTCTGGCCTGGTGGACTATTGGATGTTTGGTTTTTAGTTTGAAGTTGCTATTGGAAATGTGATAATTTCTAGATTCTATTAAGTCGTTGAGCATTTTTTTTTCCACCTGTAGCGGAACCTGGTAATGCCGAGTATAATTGGCTCAACTATTTCCCGTAGTCGCTCCTCCGAGATGCTTGCATCCTCTCTTTCTTCTCTGGCTTGGTGGCTGTTTGGTTTTTAGTTTGAAGCTGCTATTGGAAATTTGATAATTTCTAGATTCTATTGTAAGTCGTTTTGAGTGCTTCAAAAACGTGTGGAGAATTAAACTTGTTGAATAAATATAGATCAACTAATGGAGAATCATAATCTACTTTTTACAAAACTTTTTGAAGGCACATCTAATTCATAGTTTTCTTTCAAAATCTGCTTTAAAAGCAATGCTACCCAAGCTATTCTGCAAGCTACCATTACACATAAGGTAACGTGGAATTGGGAATCATGCCCTGTTGATGTTATCAGTGGTACTCATCCTTTGTTGGAAGAACTGATTGTTTACATATCCCCTTGCCTTCGCTGCATTGTTACTTAATAGTTGCACTTCCTACTTGGATTGAGTAATCAAGTTTTGACATTTGTGAACAGAGTTGCAAGACATACTACCTGGAATCATTAACCAACTGGGTATGTAAATGTAGTATCTAGTTGACCTTTATTTGCCAGCAGCTCATATATAACATCTGTTTCTTTTGAAAGAATGGGACTAGGAGAGAGAAATATCCTCCCTGATGGAGTTGTGTAATGCAACTGCAGGGCCAGATAATTTGGACAACCTAAGGAAAATAGCTGAGCAATTCCAGAAACAATCACCTGCCGCCAACGCCAATTCTGGTGCTTCCAATCCACAGGAGGAAGATGACGATGACGTCCCCGATCTCGTAGCAGGGCAGACATTTGAAGCAGCTGCAGAGGAAGGACACACTTCTTAGCTCTCAGACTTTTTGCCCTTGTCCCCCTGCATCTGTTATGCTTTCCTGTTTTTGATTTTGTATCTTTTTTAACTTGATTAAATCAGTATTTCACCAAGTTTCCTTTGGAAAAAAACGAGACAATAAGATGGGTGTGTATTTGATGAGGAGCAAATCTACATTTTGCATTGAGTTTTATCTCAGAAGTCATTCTGGTTGGTCTCTTGAAGGAGCTTGAATTGTCTTGTGCAGGAAATGAATTCGTGGGGGTGATTACTGTTTTTGACTCCTTTTTGTGTACTTTTGGTAAACTTGGTTAATGATTATCAATTTGGACAAGCAATTCTGTTAAGTAACCGAATGATTGCAATCTTTCTTCTTTTTCTGTTTTTTTTTTTGAAATTCTGGTTTCTCATATTTTCCATCCAATAGAAAATGGAATGATTCTGCATCTAAATTTGCATGTAAATCATGCACTATATGAATTTTGTTCTAAACAAGGGTTATGCTCCATAGAATATCAGCTTTGCAGAGGGACACCTTGCATTAAGCTAAGAGTTCTTTTGCATATGGATCCCCTGATTACCCAAGTAGTATATTATACAATTGGATCTATAAATATGTAGGGTTATGATAAAATGCAGAAATCATGATGTATAAATATGGAGAAATTGTGATAAAATGCAGGGTTATGATCCTCTTCAAAATGAGCTTAACAAATTGGCCGTGGAATTAGAAGTGTTAAATGGGTTATGTCGTTATGATATGTTTATATGTCGTATCATGCTTGGTACGGTTTTGAAAAAATGTTCATATCTAACATGGCATGTGGCCGAGCTATGCTGGGTTGGTTGTGTCTTTGTTGTTCAATGCTTGGTTCTAAGATAATAAAAAATAAAATAATACAAAATGTTATAAAAAATATATTATATTTTATTTATTTTATTAAATATTTTTAATATTATAATTCATAAAAGTAAGTTAATATATTTCATATTTATATATTTTTAAGCTTTATATATATTTTTACTGCTGTTGTTTTTAAAGTTATTCTCCTTATTTGAATTCAAAAAGATTAGAATTTTAACCAGATCTTTTTACATCTAACAAAATTTTCAAAAAAGTGTATATTTTTATTATCTTAATAAGTATTATAATGTTTTTTTTTTTCATCAACTACTCTCTCCTAGTATTAAATACTGATTTCAATCATATTATACTTGATGGGATCTAAAAATTTTGTGCTATTAATGTGAGCACAAAAAATATGTGCTCACTGATATTCCACTAATTCAAAATCTTAAACTCTAATATGCTATGACTGCAACTAGTAAAAATATTCAATTGATATTATATTTTTACTAATTAATTATATTTTATGTCCAATCTAAATCAAAAAAAGTAAATTTCATTGGTCATCACTGTTATAATTAGTTAATATATTATTTTTAATAATTTTTTTAAAAAAATTTAAATTTTATATTTATCTCCATCATTAGTATTATACAATGACAATTATAATTATACCAATATAGTACAAAATTATCGATAAATGGCTATAATTGGCTCAATAATGAATTTCGGATGGTGTAATGGGCACCAACAAGTTTATAAGCGGCAAGATAAAATATTTTTAAATAATATTAAATTATTTTAACTATTTTTAATTAATATCTATAATTGGCTTGGCTATTGGAATATTTTTTGCTATAGAAGATAACTAAAATAGAATGAAAATGATACACTGCCTATAATATATACTAAGTTGAGTTCTATAGTACTAGGCACTCAATATTTATTTTTTTATAGTTAAATTTGTTTTATTAATATAATATCTTGAATTGCTCCTCCCCTAAAAAGATATTCTATTAAATATATATATTTTTAAATTTTTTATATATAAAAATAAAATATAAAATATTATTAACACAAATATTAATAATATAATATTTATACTTTTTATGAAATAATTTACTATTTAAAATTAAATAAAATTATAATTTAAATAAAAATTAGTAGAATTATTATTTAAATTATTGTTAAAAATAATTTAAAAATCTTATTAAATATTTTATATTTATTTATAATAGTATTAATTGTTTTAAAAATTATAAAAGTAGTGTGTATATATTTAAAATTTTTGAGACTAATAAATCTTTTGTATCAATTTTAATTTTTAGAAATCTATTGTGAAATAATACAAATATAATATAAGTTATTACTTGATTATCATATATCACTAGCTAAAATAATATAAAATATTACTTATATTTTTTATAAAATAGTTTTTATTTAAAATATTAAAAATATATATAGTTTTACTTTTAACAGACTATCAATACATGGCCTTCAAGTACTACTATTTCTTTCAAATTTATAATATTCTACCATAAAAAAAAGATCTATGAGTAAACTATATATCTTATCAATTCTTTTCGATTTAATCTTTAATCGTATTGAAAACTTTTAATCCTGCATTATCTAAAAACACTAGTTCAAATTGAGTTAAGAATAATCATTATATCTCATATTATTTATATATCACTTTAGATATTTCATGCTTTTAAAATTTTTATAAATATAATCTTTTTAATTTTTTTTATAAACAACCTATTTCTAACTATTTACCAATGAAACTTTAAAAAATTATCATATATTATTAGAATGTTTTCTAAAAGGGTAGCCAAAAGTAGAAGAAGAAATAGTAGTATTTGAAATAGGTTGTAATTATGATATTTCAAAATCATTATTAATATGTATATATATGGTGCATTTGATATATGAGTATCAGAATAATTTTTATATTTTTTCACCACTAAAATTAAAAAATTATATGACATAATTAATATATATGTTATAAAGTGATAATATTAATATATATATTATATAAAAAATTAATAAAAATAATATAATTATATTAGTAAGTATCACACTATCAGTTATTATACAAGAGTGAGAAAATAAAGTATAACGTAGAGCCAAAATGTGTAGAAGAAAAATGAGGGAAGGGTATTTATAATTTTATCTATTTATTTAATTTTTTTAAAAAAATATATAGTAATCGTCATTAGATAATTAAATTTACAAAGTGGGGTTGTAGTAGATACAGAATAAAAACTAGCTATCTCACGGCCTAATATGAATGAAAATATTAGGCCATATATATACTATTTATCATGAGCTGTACCCAACACAACTAGTAACGATATTTTATATATCAGTTCTCATTATATTATTTTATATTATTTTTATATAATAAAAATTTTGATAAAAATTAAAATTTTAGAAATCAGGTTTAACATCCAATAGGTGCGTGTGGCATGCTTGTGCATGTTTTTCATAGAAATTTTACACCTAAGTGGCACATATGATATGCTCATGCATGGTTTAACCATAGTAGGTTAATTCTAAGATATACCTAATGCAGCACTCGTGCATGCATGTGCCTGCGCATAGTATTTGATATGTGATTGACCCATGCCTGTGTGCTAATTTAGGCATTTAAGCCTCCCTTAGCCCGTTTCAGCCATTCACGCTCGAAATTATAATAGAAGAGATAGAAAAAAAGAAAAGAGAGAAGATAGATGAATGTGATTTTAAGGTTATTTTACGCTAGATTTATAAATTGTTGAGCTAATGTAAGTATATTTATGTTCTTTTTTATTTATTATTAAAATTTTTTAATTTTTTTTTAAATTCTTGTATAAATGTACATATATGTAATCATTTTCTCTCTTTTTTTAAATATTGTTACATGTATATTTATTTTACCAAATATATTAAAATTTTATTGAATATTTAGAGATTTTAATTTTTTTACCGAATATTTTGAGATTTTATTTATTTTCATAAAATATTTGGGTATTTGAAGGATAATATTTTTATAATAAGATACTGTAAAGAAAATTATGAAATATTTTGAGTATTTGACCTTATATACTATTTTCACATAAATATTTGTCAATGACTCTATTTTGTAATATGGATAAGGATTGTATTTTTCTCCCATTTAAAAAAATTTTATATATTTGTTATAATATTTCATTTAATAAAATAAGAGCCATCATATTTTTGAATATTTTATTTCCGAACATATTCTAAAATACTATGTGAATTCGAAGAATGCAAGTTGCGTCTGATTCCTATATAGGGCAATATATAGGTGGCTCGCCCTTGAATGTTGAATAATAGTATATTAGTTTAAAATTACTTAAAATATGAGTAGCTCATTTTTTTAAAATTACGTTTCAATTAATTAATATGCAAGTTTTTAGTTTATTGAGTTTTTACATATTTTTGATGCAATCATTCGGTTTTCATGATCTAGAGACCCATTACATGTTTCAGTTTTTTCATATTTTTGTGTCTTTTGTATATTTTAAGTATTCGTATATATACTAAATAGTTTGTATAAAATCATCATTTGAAACATATCTAATGGAAATCAGATATTTCAAGCATTGGCATTTAATTTATAATTTTTTGTTTTTCTATTTGTTTTACTTATGCGTATTTATATATCATATATACATATGTTTTGTTCAGTGTTAGTATCATATCTGCAGTTATTTTTGTAACTATTTTAGACTAGCAGATAATAGATTCTTATATGATTTAAATAGAGGATTGGCGAAGAAAAATAATTATGAGTTTATTTATAGCTTTTAAATTTTGGTACGGAATTTTTATATTGGTCAAGATTTATATTTCAAAGTTCTACGGTTTGGATTTTTTGACTGGTGTACCTGATGAAATTATGTACAATTTTTATTATTATATATTTAATATCGGTTAGATATTTTTCTTTGTAATGATTTATGAATTGAACAGGTATAATATTATTTCGTGGCCGTATGAGAATAGTTTCACTAGTTCTGATGGGTCTAGTAGTACCATGGGTTGATCTAATCCCAGGCCCGACCACCAACGTGTAGGGATGAACGATAGGCCCAATGAGCAATGCTGAAGGTCCTTGGAAAGAGATTGATTTAGTCCAACCCAGTCACCATTATAGAACGAAGATGAGACCCAAGGACAATGGGCCAAGGGAACAAACGTTAACTGCTTAGTCGACAACACAGATGGACGAACTAATCCGAAAGATTCTCGACCAAGCAACTAATGAAGCGATCAGAGTATATGCATGTGGCACTCAAAGCTCACACATGTAGATGCCGCCTGAAGTCTTCATCATAGCAGTATGACAATTGGGTTGAGAGGACCACTCACAGCTACCTCACTGTCGCAAAGAGATAACTAACAACAATGGCTCCCGTCCACATTGCAAAGACTGACCAATCCTAGCGAGACACTCATTGTAGGCCATGGCAGCAAATCTTTCTCCAGAAAGCATTACAAATACACTTCACATTCACAAAGTAAGGGACCCATTTTTTCAAGAGGGACCTCTTTTTTCGAGACAATGAGATAACCAAGCTCTCCAACACAGCTTTCCTTCTTCGCTCTCATTGAGTGCCCTTCCCGCCTTTCCACCCTTAGTGAGCCACTCACTGAGTGCACCC
>JAOVVI020014628.1:0-11441 GCA_028571085.2 Nepenthes alata | reverse complement strand
TTCTCACCGTCAAGGATCAACTTTTTCAAATCCCAAGTACACCAACCAATTTTATTTCTCAAAGGAGGAATTGATGCATTTTCTAGGAACCGAAATATGTTGAGATGGAAAAGTTCAGATGGAGAGTCGGGTTCAAATGGAGTCATAATAGAGGTAATTTATGCCATCATCTAGATAAAGTCATCTTCATTGACTACCAAACATGAGAATGAGAGAGGCAGGCTTTGAGGAGAGGGGTTGTTGGGCAGAGCCGAGTGGGTGTTAGTGAGTAACTGGTTAAGTGGTGGATTTAGAGAATGGGATTGACCCACATCTAGTGTTTTCTTTCCTAATTTTGTCATACCGGCGGCTTTAGGTAATGATATAGGTGGCAATAATAGGAGCTCACGACAGGTTGCCATTTCAGCAGAAAATTTTGGAGAAAAAATGGAGGAAGAAGGAGATCACTGTGGTACCTCCAAGGTAGGAGCAGGTTGGGGTAAAATATCAAAGGTGAAAATTGGGAACAACAAGAGAGTTGGATGAACAGGAAAATTTGCGGATGGCAAGACTTGTCGTTTGATTTTGGGCTGGTGAGAGTAGGATTTCATTGAGGAATTGCTGGATTTGTGCCTTGGTGGAAGCAGTAGTGGCGATTCGAGTTGTATGTGGGTGTATGGTTGCAACGAAGGAAGGAATATTAGGTTAGGGTAAGTGAAGATTTAGAGTAATTTGGGTGTCTAGTTGGGTTGGATGGTGAAGAGTTCACTGGCAAGCTAGGTTTTCGTTCGATTCTGTTGAGCAATGTAAGGATTTTAGCAAAGGAGTGCTGGATACGCTTGGTTGTGGAAGTATGTGCAGCGACTCATTTTGAATTTCGCCGAGTGGTCGCCGCAACTTCCTTCACCTCCTTCAACATCCTTGCGATGGGAGCTTCAAGCGCTTCAAGCGCTTTGTCTTTTATAATCATCTTCTCTACCTTTATCTCAATAAAAATACCAAATAATATGTGCTCTACTACAGAAACCCGTAAATTGAAGACGAAGACGATGAGAGTGAAGGAAGATGGGAGTTTTGGCAAAGGGAGGAGAGTGAAAAGAGGGGAAGAAGGAGGTAGAGGGAGAGTTTGTGTGAGAGAGAGTGAGAGAAAGCATAAGAATAGAGAAAAGTGGAAATTTTCCCCTTTTCATCAAAATGAACAGTACATATATAATAAAAAATTAATTAATTCAGTTGTACAGCCAACCGAAATTAAATAGAGAAACATAATAAAATGTGTAGCTCCTGATAACCAAAAAAAAAAATAAAATCAAAAAAATAGGGAAGAAAAATAAGAAAAAATGGAAAAATAGAAGGCTCGTAACAGTAACTTTGTTTGATTTTGACGTTTTTAATATTTGTAGCACTAAGCTTATTGGACTAATTTTTTTCTTATTCAATTTAATATATCATATACAAAAATCAAAATAAAAATATAATACTATTAATATAATAACCCTATCAATTACTTCTATTTTATAGACTATTTCTATAACAAAACTTGATATTATCAATTCTTATATAAGTCTTTTTCTTTATTAATGATTGTTGAATAAGCCTTTAAACAAACTCTTTCGAAATGAAAAGGATCGGACTCATAAAGAATATGCACATAGATTTGAGACAATGGCTTCATGAATGATGAAAGAATGAAGAGTGCACATACGTTTTAGGATTGTCACTCCAGGCATGAACCGTGCATATGCATATTTTATAGAACCAGCATGCCTAAAGCGCATCTACACCACCAGCATTCGAATAGAAACATATAGTTTTACCTATTGTACCTGTCAAATTCTAGGTTTCTAGACTCACATATATATACTCTTTTTTTTTTCCCATAACCTCACCAACTCCCTTGATTATATTGAAGCACGAGATAGCAAGAGAAGTGTGGACGACAGAAGAAAATTTTATTCATTGTGAGAAATTTGAAAGCTCGGGTTTTTTCATCCCTCTACCTTGAAAGAAACTCCTTAAACACTTGTTCCACCCGCGCGAGTCTTTGGAGTTTTATTAGGGGCTTGAATGTTTGAGCTCCATTAGTATTAGATATTTCGAGGCAATGAAGTAAAGTGTTTAGGAAGATCAAAATGTGTTTAGTTTCATTATTAGGGGACAACTTCAATGAGCCATTTAGTAGAGATTACTCAATTATATGATCTATAAGTTGACTTTTATTAGTAGATTTAATTTAACTAATTTCTAAAATCTGAAGAATTTTACTCAATAAATAACTTATTTTTGTGATTTCCTTTAGTTAATAATTACTGTGTTAGTTTATTTTTTACATTGCTCTTAATTTAATTATTGGTAATGTTATATTGGATGATTGATTCATATGTTCTACATCTAGAAATGATTATTTTTTACATACATTAAATACTCATGTAACGCATACTTCTACATCATTGTATGGCCTAAACAGTAGTCGATTAATACTGCCTAATTTTTTCCAGAGCCTACCTTTTTATCTTTGATCACACCACCCTACCATCACCTTATTAGGGTTTTACACTTAAAAACAATTTACTCCATATGTGACCACAATGCCCTCTTAAGCTCACCATGCCCTCTTCGATTTACTTTATCAATTGATCATGACTAACTCAGTTTCTAAATAATAGACATAGCTTATTTTATACTCAAAATACTTAATTTAGTATTGTTTGAATCCATATAATCATAAATAACATATAAAAGTATCCATAATATATTATTATAAGTTTTTGCAAGCTACCGAACATATATTTTATAAAATTAATTTTATTGACAAATTATCAAAATATTTTAAATATTATACTTTGGTAGGGGTAATTTGTCAAGAATAAGCCAACTAAAGTGTTAATGTATGTATTTCATTTGGCCTGTAAATTGACTTGCATTAGAAAATTTACATTGACTGTCTTAAAAAATAAAGAACAATTTTTTTTAAGTAAAAAATCAATCTTCGATTGAAACACTCAATGTTAAATTTAAACTTAGGTAAAATAAACTCCTAAAGGGATCAATAATTTAACTACTTTTTTAAAATTTAATTTATAAATATAATAAAAATTTGATTACAATTGAAATCTTGATTTGCAATATATAAGTTTATGCATATGTATGTATATATTTATTTGTGCTTTTGATTTGGTTTGATTTGAGTTTTTAAATCGCATTTAACTTATACATATATTAGCCGTTATTAAAAATTTTATTTGATTTGATTTAGGCCGTTTATATGATTTTGTTTTATTTTTTTTTATTTGGCCCTAACACATAAACATTCCTTTCCTTTTTCTTGGATTATAGCATTGTAAGCATATAATATAACTTAAACAACCACGAAAATGAAATAAAGGATCGAGTTTTATACCTCCCGTCATTTGCTTGTTCTATTTTCGGACTTTACGAAACGTATCGATTTTGAGCTTCTGGACACGCCTTACTCTTCTAGATGGTATATTGGTTGAGTGGATGTCAGGGACAAAACCAAAATACTTGATTTATAGGCAAAACCATCAAATGCCTTAATCGGACGTTACTTTGATCAATCGGCCGAGATTAATGAGCACGTTAATAGGAGAGTTATCATCACTTAAATGGATCACTAATACTTCAACAATTAATAAAATTGAACGGAAAAAGAAGATCAGGCGTCAAGAAATTGAAATGGGGAAGAAACAAATCGGCTGAAACACGGCTCAAATTCAGCTTGAAGAAGCCGGCTCGACTCAGCTCGTCGGCTCGACTGCTGAAGCCTACGAGCCTAGGACTAACATAGTAGAAGTTCTATGTTGTGTTGATAGTGATAGGCTACTTCGTTAATATAATTATTTTAAAAGAAATATTTGTACATTCAATTAATTAAAACATAATATTAAAATATTTTTAAATAATTATTTATTCTGAAATTGATATTCATACAACAAAGACACAGCTCTACTGTGACTGTCATATCATATACGCAGATATGCCAATGGGGAGCCAAGATCCTGTCCACTTCACCTCTGACGTTCTACTGTAGCTGAACAGAAAAGTTCCGCCTGCGTCTACGAGACGGGAACTTCCGTTTTCGCTAATTCCTGGAAAACCCCTCCATTTTTGGTATAGTTCCCATCTTACTGCTCCTCCTTTGGCTTCCCAGCGTACCATCATCGCTGGGATTCTCCGCTCAAAAAATGGGGGATCCGTTGAAAATCAACTTAGAACAGGATGGCTCCGAGCAGCAATTGCTAGTGGCGGAAGACAGACAACACATGGAGATATCCGGCGACCGGTCGTGGCGGCTGAATTTCGATGGCATTCAGTTGTCCCCGGAGCGCAAAAGCAATCCGCCGCGTAAGCTTCACGATTGCCTTGGCTTCTTAGGAAATTTTAGTAATTACATCTATTTTGTTTCTCCGATTCTAGATTGACTGGTCCTTTTCAAGAACGAGCTTGATTTGTTTGTTGTTACACTGTTCTGGCCGTTGCTTTTTGGTTGAATATATTCTTTCTTTGAGAAACATCAATTGCTATCTGATAGTACTCAGAATAATGCTAAACGGAGGGTGGAGAACTGTTTTCTAAGAAAGCATAGAGTCCCTTGCGTAAGAATTTTTTCCTGTATCCCTTCATATATTTGTGTTCTGTTCTCTGATTCCTTTGTTTAGTCCAAACTGTGTGCCAATTGTGTAGCTTTGGCTATTTCCCATTTTATTCGTTCACATGGTTTGATTCTTCAATTCTAGTATAAAATGTTGTCATTGATAATATAGACTTCTCACTTCTCATATCCCTTTGTGGTCCTCCTTTACCAAATACTAAAAACGTAGGTGTAGTGATTGGTGTATTGAGTTTTTTTTTTTTTTTGCCCGGGGGGGCGGGGGGTGGGGTGGTTGGAGGAACTTGCAGTCGGAGATGGGAATGGTTAAACCCTTGAGGTTTACTTCATGCATTTTGACAACGTCGTATTTTTCTGTGGGAATTTATCTTGCATTGTTAATGCGCCCTGTGTATTGCCATCCGATGATTTTTTTCTAATCTTCTCTGATTACTTTCTCACTTTTGCACCATATAAGCAAGATTTTATGTGGTTAAATTCTTGAATTATGGTCATGAAAGATAACTGTAATGTATGTGAATTCCATTTATCATGTGGTTCTCTTCAATCTTGATGACTATGCAATCCTTGTAAATGCAGAAATGCCAATGAATATTTCCTTTTTCTGGTCCATACTATGACCATAGGCCTGGGTGTGAAAAGGGAATTAATTTAATTTGGTTTATTTTTATTGTCTTTTTAGTATTTAGGTAAAAATATATGTTGACTGCTGCATAAATCCATATCCATGTTGAAGCTGTTATTTAGAGCTTCAGAGATGGTACTGAAAAGATAGTGCCATGATATTCTGATACTATTTTATGGACATCTTGGTAATTAAATGTGCAGTGTCCTACCATCCAGTTGTCCGGGTTGGCAAGGAATCCCATCACCAAGATGGGGTTGGAGTGTTCAAGCCCCATGAATTGCAAAGAAATTAAGTGTAGTGCAGATTTTCCCCTTCCACATTGCCTAGCAGAAATGGAAAATTTATGCATTCTGTAGTGTTCCATTGCTAATTTATTGTGTTCCAGTGCCATTTCTTTACTTTCACACATGCATGCATTGGCTCGTGAATACACATAGGCATGGTCATTCTCATGTTAACATGCATCAGTGATTGAGGGGTTGTAGCTAGTTGAGCATGTTCTCGTCAAGGTTGGATTATTAGTTTAGCTGATTCTAACTTACCATTGATGTACTTGCTGATCCAGATCCATCCATCAGCACGTAATGTATAGAAGTGGTATAACCTCTTTTTTTTGGAAGAGGAAACATATAAAACCTAGAAATTTGAAGATGAAACGATACGACCTTTTAGCATTTTTTAATACCACAATTTGGTGGGACATTTGACCCGAAGTCTGAGGCAATTGGTGCTGGGTGTCGCCCTCTATTTCATCCACCTTTAATCAACCAATAGTCAACTTGTGATGGGTGGAAAGGTAGATGACCCACTCAATTGTGAAGCTCATGAATGTTGAGTTTGAATTTATCTTGTTTATGGTCAATAGTTCTTGATCCCCGCTTTCGTGCCGAACTTTATAAAGTTCAAAGAGAGAATAGGGAATAAGAGTGACCTTCGTGTCTTTAGAATTGGACCCAGATTTAGCACTTTAGTGAAGAATGACCTTATGGGTGTGGCATGTGGCGTTCTCAGCATGCATTGTTTTTAATGATGCTTATAGGGCCAGAAGATGAAGTGGTTGAGTATTATCAGCAACAAGTAGAAATGTTGGAGGGATTTAATGAAATGGATGCTGTAGCAGAACGTGGCTTCATTCCTGGAATGTCTAAGGTTTGTATTTGTGTAATTGAGTATACGTTCTGTATTCTAGTCGGTGCTACTGCATAAGATGTCATAGTCAATGGTCAATGCTTTTTTGCTGCAGGAAGAGAAGGAGAAGTTAGCTAAGAGTGAGACATTTGCTATCAGAATATCTATCATTGCCAACATGGTTCTTTTTGCTGCAAAGGTTTACGCATCCATCAGAAGTGGTTCACTGGCAATCATCGCCTCCACATTGGACTCACTTCTTGATCTTCTCTCTGGCTTTATTCTATGGTTCACTGCTTTTTCAATGTCAACATCCAACCCATACCAATATCCTATAGGAAAGAAAAGAATGCAACCATTGGTTTGTATTTCTGTATTACCCATTATGATTATATTGTCTAATGCTTTTTGTGGTAGTACTAGTGATCTTGGTTCTTCCTGACATTATTTTGGTTGGGATTGGGTCAATAATCTATGGCAGTCCAAACCTGACAGATATGGGATAATGAAAGGAATTGGATGACTTGGCAATTAATATATACATTTGATGATATATTCAGAAAGCTTGGTTCTTATGCTATGCTGCATAAGAATTGACCTAAAATTGATGGTTTGACCTATTCATATTTGCTTGCCCATGTCACCCTTCACCCATAATACCTGTGCCCATTTTTGTTTCCCAACGCTGATGGATTTTTGTTTATGACTGGTCAGGTGTCCTTTTCTATGGAAAGAAACTATTTATTTCAAGGTTTTTTTTTTTTTTGTATGAGATGTTGAGTAGGTCTCCCTTATGTAGCCCAATTTAGATATGGGGAAAAAGAAGTATTCCTAGTGTTAGAGAACATGATGCCCCAAGTAAACCACTAGGTCAGAAACAAACCCTCTTGTCCCCTTTACCCTTAATCCCAGACATGGAAGAGGAGTTGTTAGTAGTAAGCTCACTGAAGTCCTTATAAGTTTTAACCTAGATTTCACATCCTTGATATAGGTAGGTTGCCTGCTCAAATCTCCAACCATGAGCTCCTTCAGCCCTTGGGTCTTTTTGCCAACAGAAGGAAAATTCACTTGTTGATGGCAAACTTTTATTATGTGGGAGAAGATGTTACAGTCCGTTTTGGATTTCTTTTGTTCTTTTGTCATTAGCACGATCAGAATTAGTATCTATTTCTTATTTCCTTGACACCACTTGAAAAGTTTCATTTGTTGCTTTAGTGCCTTAGGTGCTACATGCATATGTCAAGTAATGGAACACTAACATAAAATTTGCAGGCATACCTCTTTTCCTTGAGTATTGAAAACCCTGTTGGTTCTTATCCACATCCTTATCTTTGATTTTGGAATTTGTCAGCAAATCCTAGTTGTTTTGATCATAGCCTTTGTTTCAAAAACTTGATTGCAGGGAATCCTTGTCTTTGCTTCTGTCATGGCAACTTTAGGACTGCAGATTATATTGGAGTCAGTGCGGCAGCTGTTATCAGCTGTAAGTGGACTGCATGGATAACTCTTAGCTAGTGAAGACAGTTCCAGTTTCTTGTCTGTAGAACCTGATTGTTCTCAATGCATTTGGATATCTGTCTCATGCATTATATCTAGTCATTGTTCTTGCAGCCCTTTCAATAACAGTGAACTCTTTTCTTTGCAGGATAGTGAATTCAACTTGACCGTTAAACAAGAGAGATGGCTTGTTGGCATCATGGTGTCAGTGACATTGGTCAAACTTCTTTTGGTTATTTACTGCCGCACTTTTACCAATATGATAGTCAAAGCCTATGCCCAGGATCACTTCTTTGATGTGATTACCAACATCATTGGTCTCATTGCTGCACTTCTGGCTTATTATGTGAGTGATTGGATGGATCCTATTGGAGCTATCATTGTAAGTTGAAAGCATTACCATTTTCCCTTTGTTATGCTTTTGTATGCATATCATGTCGATTGAGCTGAGCTTTATTCTAGTAATGAATTGAACCACATATCAATCGTGCCATTCACCATGAGTTTGGATTCTACTGTTTCCAAATGAAAATTCATTAGCATGAGTTTATTTTAGATGGAGAGATCAAAATTTAACTGAAAAGATGGAAGGGCTAAATCTGAATAAGTCAGTGGGAAGAACCAAAAAGGAAACTGTTCTAATGAACTCCTGTATTATCTTACTAAATTCTCTGCTGTCTGAGAACGCATGTCAAACAAGCGCTTGATGTCTTCTTTCAGCTATCCTAGCAGATGAGAGAATAAAAATTTATTAATTAAGAAGAGACAGTATGTTGGGAAAGCGGTAGAGAACACAATTTGGAGGATCTTCCATCCAAACTAATTGATTTCGGTAGACTCTGACAACAGAAACTGCTGTGGTAACTTGTTAGGATCTTTCTGATGTCATCCAGTTTAAAGGCAATTTAAGATTTAATTTATGCCTTCAACTACTTTCTAGTCAAGTTTGAGACCCCCCAAAGATACCATGTTGATTGGTTAACCTTATGAAATCCTCTATTCCTTGAGAGTATGCGGATTGTCACTGTTGCATGTAACATAACTGTTTGGCCAGATGCTTCCGAAGCTCCCAACCAAGTTTCTTTGTCGTTTCAGGAAAAAAAAATATAGTAGAGCTGTGCAAATTGAATAAATCTTAGAAGCAAAAGGTGGATTCTTGAAATGCGATTATCATTTGGATGGGCCTTGGATAGTTAGCTGGTGGCTGGCATGCAAGGATGTTTTATTGATCATATTGAATTATTAGGGCATCTTATTTTAATGCGCCCGAAAACTTTTATACCTCCTTGTTACCTGAATTTGTTGGACTTGTGAATGGGGATGCTTACAGTACAGTTGCAATTCTTTATCAAATCATAATGATGAAGTGCATTTCTGTAGTATTAGCACCATATCAACATTTTGAACTGCCATATGATTTATATAGATCAATGCAAAAATATAAAATCCGTTTATTGTACCTTATAGCATGAAATACACCGTGTACTGTAAAATCTTTATATATATATATATATATATGTATGTGTATGTATGTATGTTAAATACATAATCTGCATAGTGTATCATAAAACTGTGGTTTGCAATGTGTCTCGTCTGGCTTAAATGTCAAAGTTGATCAGACTGTTATTTCAATCAAACCACATTCATTGTGCTGCGTGTTGATGTTAGGGTTTCTTCAGTTTTCTTTTAGAACCAACTAGGGGTACCCTTGTGAATAAAGCTGAATTTTTTTTTTCAAATTAATGAAATGAACTTTGCTTGATAAAATAGATGTTTATGTTATCTGAATGCATTAGTATGACTTCTCTTTTGAATTGACATTGAAACCTGATGATTTGAGATTTAAATTTGTGTTCCTGGTGATCATGATGCTTTTCCATTCTTGCAAATTAAGGGTGTATTGGATTCAATTTCTCTGAATCTGGCTTGAGTTCTCTTTTACAGTCTGCAATTTACCAGATGATGAACCTTGTTACCTTCAACATTGCTGACAAATGAATTACTTGCTGCTGCAGCTGGCGTTGTACACGATCCATACATGGTCAATGACAGTATTGGAAAACGTGAATTCATTAGTAGGAAGATCTGCTGCCCCGGGATATCTGCAGAAGCTCACGTACCTTTGCTGGAACCATCACAAGTCCATAAGGCACATCGACACCGTCCGGGCATACACATTCGGCTCCCACTACTTCGTCGAAGTGGACATAGTACTGCCAGCAGACATGCCATTGCAGGTGGCCCATGACATTGGGGAATCCTTACAGGAGAAACTCGAGCTACTTCCTGAAATAGAGCGCGCTTTTGTTCACCTCGACTATGAATACTCTCACAAGCCCGAGCATGCACAAGCCTAATCGTGACAGCTCGTGAATGTCGTCTCTTATCAGTTTTGTCCATGTGCAGCTCTTATTTTTTGTGTATTCTCTTTTACATTCTCTCTTAAGTGAGCGACACTTGGTGTATAGCTGCAAATGGGTGCTTCAATCGTGGGGGTTCTATGCTTTTTGAGGACCATTGAAGGGAGAAGGTAAACAGAGAAAATGGAAAAGTGAAGGTATGTAAAGGCTAAGTTTTAGCATTTTACGTGAGGTTTGGTTTTTATTTGCCCAAGGGGCCTGTAAGAGCAGGTGATGTTATTAAGGTAGTGGAATTGAGGGCTTTAACCGGAGAAGTGGTTAAGACCACTCGCAGCTAGGAAGTTGACAGGACGGTAACTGGGTTCTTTTTTCTAAGTTGACTGCCTTACCTTATACACAGCTGTACAAAGGATGTGTCTGATGATGGGAAATAAGATACCAGAAAGTATAATACATGAGTCTGTGTTATTGTTACCATGGCTTATTATTTTTGCTGCTTATTTGCTTTAACATTTTGAGGTGTCTGTATATGGCAATTGTACATCTCCTGGGCAGCATGGGCGGTGAGTCTTGTAGTCATCACAGTCATAGTGGTGGTGGTGTGGACACTGGTGTCAAAGTGGTGGTGTTTGATTTGTTTGTAATTCAGATTTACCTAAATATATGGTTTTTAAAAAGAAGAGACAATGTGTCGCTGGTGTCGGTGCTCACCTTGCGCTGGGAGGAAGCCTGCCTATACGTCAGTGTAGAAACTGTCAGCGACCATTCATATATATAAATAAAGGAATGTCAACTAGATGCATCAAAATATCACCCAATTACACAGATCAATATTATTAGGTTTGGTGAATTTATCATCAGATGGTTTTTGGCTTTGTTCTCTTTAGAGGGGCCTGTGGTCTCACAGCCAGTTCTTATACTAACAGCCATCGTACGACAGTCAATTTTGGATAATAAGCTGCAAATCGCCTGCAACTTTGGGATCTTATTTTTTAAATATTTTTTTCTTGATAAATAAAGACGTATCCAATATATATATTGGATCTAGGTGTAGAATATTAAGCATACATTCGATTATATCAGAAACGAATTCTTTTTAATACAGTACATTTCTCCGGGGGGGGGCCAAAAAAAGGGACTTAAAATGAAATGAGAGCTGATATAGAGGTTGACATAGCTAGAAGGCTGTGCACCTTGCCCATTAACGGGCTATCCTTAT
>JAOVVI020014627.1:0-11441 GCA_028571085.2 Nepenthes alata | reverse complement strand
ATATATCGTCATTGTCAACATATTTGTATTTGATTGCCAATGTCCTTCCTCATGTTTACAATGTATATCCATGTATATAAATTATACATATTCTACCAAGCATTATACTTACTCTTCCCGTGTTTTCTAACCTTTCAGATTAACAAGCTTTGATCTCTCATGGGATTATGGGCAGAGGGAAGATTTTGGAGAAATTGTTTAGGATTTGGTTTTTGTATGTGAGTTAAACTTTTCAGTTCAGGTTATATGCATCTGTGGCAGAGGGCCTTCAAATTATGTTTTACATGTAGTTTGATAGGGTTTATTATGAGTAGTTGATGCCTTTACGTATTTATTTGCATTATTATTGAGTAAGTGGATTGATTTCGGGCCACTTTCAGTTTGTGGCCATTTGTTTCTGGACCTTTATCTATTTATATTAGGTTTATCTAACGGTATTTATTGTAGGGTCCTGTCCCGGTATATTGGGTTAAGTTTTATTTACATTATATTTTTATGATTTGGGACCAAGGACGTGACAAAGTCTACATATAAATTCGGAATTTTGGATATAATTGCTCCCTGTGAATCTCTTGAAGATTGCCCCTCAAGAATAATTCTCCTCTCAAAGTTTAGTACAAAAGATCTTCTTCAACTAGCAATAAGAAAGCAGCTGGCTACTCCTAAATTTGTCTTTGGAAGATGCAAGACAAGTATGAGATAGGTTTTTAAAGCTAGATTGATTGTGCTTGAAGATTCATCATGAATTCCTTTTACTCTGGACAAGCAATCAAGCCAAGAGTTCACCACAGTTCTTAGACTGTAGTAATGCCATTCTTAAGCCAGGGAAGACCGATGTACTCTTTTATAGAATTTTTCCTTCCATGGTCTGACTGGACTTTGATAGTGCTTTCAGAGCTGAGAAGAGTGTGAGACAGAGAATCAGATGTTTACAGTTCCAGAACATCAGATTTGGTGCAGCCAGCAGCTTGCCAGTGATATGATCAATTACATGGGGGACTAGTTAACATATTTCTCATTGAAAAACTAATAACAAGAAATATACTGCATTTAGCAATTTCTTTCACAACTTAAGCCTCCCTACAAGTTCCAGACTTCAAAGCTTCCTTGTTAACTATTCCATAAAATTTTCCAAACTAACCCTTTTAGTTCAGCCTCTCAAATGTCTAGGCCAGGAAATGGAGCCTTTATTATTCATTGAGCATGTTTAACATGGATGTCACAAATACTGTGCATGTGCCATTTACAAAAAATTAGAAAATAAAACAAAATTTGGAAAGGAGTGACCAAAAAAGGACTGAAATACAATCGACTTGGAAGAAATAAAGAAGAAACTAATAAGAAGAGAATTGGGGAAAGGAAAGAGAAAAAAGCAAAGCAATCTCTAATAAAGCACAAAGATTAAAAGCACATTGAACAAAAGATTGTCTTCACACCTTACAGAACATATTGAATGAGAAATTTTGAAGCAACTCATGCTGAAATATCTGAGGAGGATCTGGAACTCCACTGCCTGGAAGAGACCAGTTATGCAAGACAGGAGGATGAGCTGCATGCCTTTCTTTTTGAATTCTTGATTGATCAATAATTGACGACTTTTCATGAGACAAGCTCCCACCAAGACCAACTGAGAGCTTAGGAACAAGAAAACTGGCCATTGCACCAAATGCATTAGGTGCCGGAGGCGGGGTAGCAACTGTCTCATTCTCCAAGCCAGTTCGTCCAAAAACAGCCTGCAATTCCATTGCAAAACAAATGAGACATACTTGACAACAACAGTAAAGTGATCTCAGAAAACTGACATGTGAGTTTCCTGCTGATATTGCATGAGTGATACACAGTAGATAAGTTGAGTATTCCACCACACACCTCGATTTGGTAAATTGTCTTTGAGATGTTACTAATATCCCCTACAATGTACAGGGTAGCATTTGCTGGGAAGTACCAACGTTCATGGAATTTCCTGATTTTATCAACATCCCATTTCTTGATCTGCTCTTCTAATCCAATTGGAAACCTTCTACTCAGCTTGTTTTCAGAATGTAAATGTTGTAACAGCTGTCGTCAGCAATAGAGATGGCATGCCAGTCACTAATCTTTACTGACCTTAGAAATTTTAGCAGTAAAAACTAACAAATGCCATATACACAATGACACAAAACCATATTGTATTCACACCTGGCAGTCAACACGATACTCTATTGTATTCATCATTTGAAGCTCCGACAATATTGCCCTTCTTTCCTTCTCAACTCGTGAAGCAAGGAATTTTGGATTGAAAGCAATCTGCACACATCAAAAAGATTATCCAATTGACTCAGTCGCATAATCTTTTGATGAGTCTGGATACACTATAGGTATCGGTCAACTATTAGTCAAATTTGAATCATACCTCGTTTAATGCGTCAAGAACCATTGGAAGCAGATCACCATCAGACTCCTGAACAATAACACCCATTAACGGTCAGTATATGAGGAAAACTGACTACAAGCAAGCAAAAAGTCAATCTTCAAGCAAGAATAACAGGAACTGCATGTTCTATCACTTCGCCGTAGGGGGCCGCCCACTGGGGGCCTGCACAATGGGCTACTAGCTCAGCGGTAGAGCACACCCCTAATTATTGTTTCTAAAACAGCATCACCTATTCCATGTTTGGATCACAATAAGAAACTTTCCCTAGAAAGCAGCCATAGAGATACTTGTATGCAGAAGTATACAAGTCCAACCATAACAACTAAAATCTAAAGAAACCGTGCCTGAGGATAAGGATTTACAACATAAGCAAGCAGACAGACAACATGCTACTTTTGCCATATTAATGAAGTTTGCTTTAATATCTGAGAATTCTAGATAAAGATATCTTTTATATCTTTTCCCCTAATAACGGTGTCTTTCCCAGCCAAATCTCCATTTGCTATTGAAGGAGAGCATCCAACACATCCTTTCCCTCAACCAATCACTCACTCAAATCTCCAACTTAATTCTTTTTGTTTTAGATGCCCCCACTCCCCTCCGTATAAGATACCAAAGAAGGAAGTGTGGGTGGGGAGTATGTTCAATTAAAAGCAGCCACATCCTTTATACCAAAACCTTGAAGTAACTAGATTTGTACACCTCGCCAACGAGCCATAAATTAATTACTTTGAAGGCTAAGAAGCTTGTCTACTACATATATCCAATATAGCAAAATTGTTACATTCATCTAACTTTGGATTTTCTCATTCGTGTTGTGCATGGCCATCTCCTTAAATTCAGTTTTCCTGATCTTGATGATTTTCTCAGCAAAACAAAGCATCAGCCCTGAGATATGTAAAGTGGGTATATAATCACTCTCTACCAAGTTCCACCCTATCAAGAGGAACATAGATATAATTCATAAACATTTGACTGTCCCAGGAATTCAAAGGATTTCACTTTCCTATGAAAAACTGGAGAGTGGAGTCTCATAAAAGTTAAATGAAAAGGAGGCTTGGGTCTTTTCTGCTTTCACAGGGCTTACATGGGTCTGAGACAAGTGGCAAGGGCCCTCAAAAATAAGTTTAAGGATCTGGATATTCTATCTATAGATTCAATACAGCTACGTGGCAAATCTGTAGGCCACAATAACTACAGAATTTTAAGGAAATTTCTACAACAAATTTGAAGTAGGATTGGAAAGTTATTTAGTTTTAACATTCTTTCTTGTTGTTATTCTTTCCTTTGTTGAAGAACACCTTTCACAAATGTCTTTGGTCTTTCTCTTTGTAGGGAAGGTGTGTCAATAGTCAACATCATTGACAGCCATTCTCTGTCTGTCCAAATTACCTTACTGACTTAATCCTTGTGTATTTAGGTCCACTTCTCCTCCTCCAATAACCTGCAACCCAAATCAATTGTTCTTTCTCACTAGTTGCTACAACTACATTTTGGGGGAAGAGATACAGCTGATGATGGCATGAGATACAGATGAATAATGCAAAATGTACAATAAAGACAAGAATCTAACAATTGAAGAGATCAGCAATAGCATACTTGTACCTAATGTTAATGTAAAATTAGAGGCACAATTGTAATATATAACAAACCTTTGTACAAGTTGGTGAATGAATATGAAACACCGTGTGGTGGAAGTCTGTGTAAGCATTAGATCGAGCTCCAGTACCCAACAGCTTCTCACGCTTTTTGCTTCCAAGAAATGCAACATGTTCAATCATATGTGCAATTCCTTGCTCATCATCTTCCTCATCAATAGACCCCACATGAACCTCCATGTGCGCCTCAAACCTAAAATCCATGTAGCCAGTTTAAATAAAATTTAGAATAAGGAACATGCAGTGTTGTCTTAAATGAGATGAAGCTACAGCCACCCATGTCATATCAATTTGGGTTTGCAGGAGCCAACAAGAAGATTATTGGACAACCTTTGAAATTTCATACCGGGGACATCCACCTTTTACCCAGGTCTTATCTACAATTGACCAAAAAAAAAGAAAGCATAAGAAATTAAGGAAAAGGACTTGTCACACTCTAGCTCCATAGATGTCCACCTATCCTCCCTCATGTCGGTACTAAACCTAGTAGCACTATAGACTTCAACAAAGGAAGTCAAGCATTCATTTGAGTGCATATTTAGGCATGATACATTAAGGAAGCTGATGCAGAACACTGAAGGATGCTCCTATTTCTAGTATTCATCATGCTCGTATTTCTAGTCTTTACAATCCAGATTGGGGCCTTCCAAAGAAATTTCAAAGCAATTTGTTGAGCAATGTCATTAATTCCCGTCATATGTTCTCTCTTAGTGCTATAGTTTGGTACCTCGATATATCTGGTGTGTTTGTAAAATACAAGGGTTACTAAGACATTGTCTCCTAAAATGTGTTATACAACAGAAACAAATAATTTTCCTCTTCTTTCTTTTTCTTTTCTTCTTCTTCTTCTTCTTCTTCTTCTTCTTCATCTTCTTCTTTTTGAGGGGAGGGAGTTATATTGTCGCCTAGCTTTTCACAAAACCCATATAGTGTGGCTTAAGTCTTTCTTATTGGTTTTATCTCATTGCCCAAACATTTTTCTTTTTTTTTAAATTTTGGTTTCTATGATTGAGCAGTGTTAGGCTTCCAATGTATTGTGAAATAATTCTTTCTACTTCAGTTTTGGGGTTTAGTGTTATTCTTTGGTAGATTCCTATATCTGCACTATTTGCATCTGCAGAGATGAGTGATGCAACAATTTCAAAGATCTATGCTCAATCCAAATTAGGTAGAGAACTGTTCTCTGCCTCTCTTTGGTTTTTGGACAATGAATCTTTCGTAGGAGCTCTATTAGTAAATAATTCATAGGCTTGGAAGACCTTAATTCACATATTATGGTTTTTTCCATGGATGTACTTCCCTTATCTATTAGTTAAAATATATATACTTCTTTGCTTAATTCCTTCTGAGTTTGTCTCCTCATGGAATTCCCTTCCTGAGATGTGAAGAATCATCTTCCTTCACCTTTAACTTACATTAGCAAACTTTTAAAGGAAAAAAAAAAAAAAAAAGCTCTTTGGATCGAATCATGGCAATTATGATACCTGTTTAAAGGAACTTTATTTGGTAAAATAATGTAGCGGAGCCCATTTTTCAGCTGTCCCCGATATAATTTGGGGTGAGATGGAAGTTCCGAACCCAGAAATTCCTCCAAATCCGCTCTTCTTACTTCAGGATCCAGAATATCTACACCTTGCTTCTCTAAGGTGCCATCTGGCCAGGTTGTGCTTACTGCATGTGGTTCCTCAGGACCAACAGCTGCACATTGAACATGATATTGCTTCACCTAAAAGAAGGCATATGAGAAATAAAACCTGAGAAGTAGTCCACCGAATTGAATGCCTGACCAACAATGTAACAACTTCTTGGATGAGAGTGTGAGAAACTCAGCAGCATATAAGGAAATAAGGCATCTCTCGTAAAAGGACAACATGCCACAGACATTAAACTCTGGCAAGAACAGAATATGCAACTATCGTTAATAAGGGCAGTCCATCAACTTCTTCCTCATGTCTTTTGACTTCTTTCCCCACATAGAAAACAAAGAAAAGAATCTGGACTGTCCATCATCAGGTAATCCCAAATATTAAGGGCTTAATAATTAAGAGCTATTAATAAACTCCATAGTGAGAGATAATCCAATAAATCAGCAATTGATAGTTTTAATATACCAGTGCTCAATGGTTGAGAATAAAGACTACATGATAATGACAACAAAACCTATAGCTTTTTTTTCCTGATAAAGTTATCTATCTTTTGATTTTTTTTTTCTTTTGAGGGTGGGAGTTGGGATGGAAAGCAAATCTCAAGAACCCAAGGTAATGCACAGGGCCGGGCCAATCAAGTACCCCAGAATCATAATATCCCTTTGTACTATGTGAAGCACACCTGAAATTGTAATACGCCAACAGGAACATAGTTTCACCCAAAATTGTTGTAATTAAGGTGAGATCCATGTTGTGTTTAAAGTTCGCAATCTGGAGTCACAGAAAGCTACCTCTCCCCAATCCCCACCCAAACCAAAGTGTCAACAAGAAGATTGGCAGCCAGCAATAGCTCTCCTGTCCTCATACAATGACAAACTAAGACCAAACATGCTCATTGAGCCATTACAACTCTACCTCCTAATTCAAAACAAGTTATACAACAAGGAAAAGCTTCAGATAAGAAAGAATACATGGGATAGGCAATGTTAAAGCAACTATGCACAAACAAGTTTAATTCCTAACACAGTAGTTAGAAAGTTGGCTGTGAGTAATGATATCTAGGATGAACTGAAGTAGCTAGGAGGTGCCTACTTACCAAAGCATTGTCAAATTGGTTCATCAACGAATGCGAGAAAGTTTTGTTGATGGAAAATCTGGTCGTCAATTGTTTGGTGTAAGAGCCTCTTTTGCGCTGGCTGTGGTAGCAACATATGCACTTGTTATCCCCTGCTGGAGTTGTTTGCGACAGCCTCTCAGTAAAAACAAAAGTTTGTTGCTTCCACCAAATATTCTTCATCTGAAGACGTCTTGGTTCACCATTTCGATCATCATATGACCACCTTTTATCCAGATGAGTCAAGAAAATAAACAATTAGATACAAACTGATCACAGAAACTACATTCTTGAGTTCCCTAGATAGTCTATGCCCATTCCTGCAAATACTAGTGGAATCCTACAATTCATCCTTCGTTCGGGATATTATAGAACATCCTATGCGATAGGATTCTTATAATCCTTAAAAAATGGTGGCCTAATGCACAAGCCTTCCTAGTTAACCAATAAAAGGTTATGAGGATGGTGATGAGAATTTGATGTATCAACTTTACCCTTGCATGGAAGACAAATCATTTCCATAGTTTGACCCCGTGAAGTTTAGATCACATTATAGCAATCTTATAATTCTTAAAAAGGGTGACCCAGTACATGAGGATTCCCACATTGCCAACACTAGGAAAGGTCTGATGTATACAACTTTACCCCAGCATTATAGAAGGTTGTTTCCATTATTTGCGCTTGTAGCCTTCAAGTCACATTGGAACAACCTTAATGTTGCATGAAGGCTCGTTATAATGTTACGTGTACATGATTTCATCGTAAGCAATTCCTAAAAACACAATTGAAATGCCTCAAAAACTGATTGTAGATGCAGGGTCTACAATGCAAGTGATACACAACCTTTGAGAGAAGCCCGCCTCTACTCTAATTGATGATTAGGCGCAGCAACTTTCAATTGTAATTTACCATCTATGGTTGAAGAAGTGACAGCATCTCATCCACGAGATGATTGGAAAATAGAATATAAAAAACATAATGTTAATGTCTCAATAGCGCAAAAAACATGACAGGAAAGCATCATACTTTTAAGAAAAACATGCTCTAACCAACGCAGGGTTTTATACTCCTAACCTTTCCAAACCATTTGATTTAATATCACAGTCTTGTGTCCATCAACACTTCTTTTTCTTTTCTTTTCGGGGAGAAGGGAAGTAAGTGTTTTGAAATACTACTGCATACTAGAAGTGCAGGCATAGGGATGTTGGCTGAAAAATAGCATGCCAAATAAGTAAATGCCACTTAAACGAGAAAGCAGATAACTGGTATAATAAAACTATAGAGCTTAGCATACAATTAAACAGGCCCATAGAGAACAATAAATGGCTCCAAAGGAAAATAAATGGAGGAATATCATTTTAACAACGGATTCTTTCAAGGCAGACAAGATAGTACAACAATGAGAAGAAGAGACTTCGATGGTGTTGAATGACAGTACACAGGAGCGGGATAGATATATATGTTAATAATATTTCATATTTGCATATTCTATGACCGGGTAAAATAGGTATTTTGAAGAATTTTCAAGCTTCTATGCCTGAAGCACGCCTATGCAGCGCACATGCTTTCTTAACAGCCACAGCTAAGCTCCATTCACAACTTTCTTAACAATCGCGTATTTTTGACCTAATTTTTAACTTCCTCTATAAATACCTCACTTTCAAATATTTATGAATACACAAAAACAATAAAAAATGGTTGCCACCTTAAAAGTTCTCCTTGAAAAAAGTGAATAGCCACCATTTAAGAAAACCATTCCTTTTGTGACAAATTATCAATGTTTTCTCACCTTACTCATTTCTCCATTAGATTACACACCAACTCCAACTTGTAAGCCTTCATTGGGACATTAATGACGTAGTTACTGAAATCTAGTAGTGTGCGAAAATTCTACGGTAAATGAGGTAAGATTGATGAGAAGATCGGAAAGCATCCAATTCCGCTGTTAAAAGTATATCTAAAAAGTTTCATGGTAAGGGTCACAAATCGTGAGTAAGTTGACTATGGCTTAGTACATCTATGCCGCTTAAGTTATAAATTGACTTTCTTAGTGTATTACTTTCACTAGCCGTAAAAACTCAAAGAATTTTGCTCGATAAATATTGGTTATTAAGGTTTTCCTTCGTCACTAAAAAACCTGCATGCTAATTTTCTTATTGTACATATCTATTTTGGTGTTGTAATTTGTTGTGCATGTTATTCCGATTTGTATCTAGATCAAAATATAATTTACGTCTAATGTATATTCTAGTGTATTTTGCTTCCACCGTTTAAAATGGTCTAAAAGTTTAAAGATTAAAGATCCACTGGTCTTTTTTAACATAGAAATAAGTGAATGGAGAAAATGAATTAGGTTACATGCTTTCATAGCCATCCAACTCATGGAAGGCGCTGCCATAAATCAAGAAAAATGGCAGAGCAGAATCTACCTAGCCAACCAATCCCAGAGGACTTGTGGCTTCATAATGTTGTCAAAGTTATTGTTTCGTTTAACAACAACAGAAGGATTAGCAATTCAATAAGAACTACAACGATGGGCCATTGCACAATACTTCCCATTTCATAAGCTCCTATAAAAGTTAGACGTGCGCAGCGTTCTACAATGTAATCTATTCCCGTAAGGATTAACAGTACAACGAAATGGTAAATTGACATATTCCAATCCTTGGCACTTCTGATACTTATTCAAGGTCCACTTCTTAAGGATTGTCTCCACTCGTACCAGCCGTTCGATTATATAAAATTAGGCAAAAAGTTTAAACTACAGCAAACGGATTACGGAATGGGCACCACTGAAAAATCTAAATTCTAGCGCACAACGTCCAACGAAAGCAAAAGGAGAGTCACCTGCACACAGAAAATGTGAAAGGCGGCCGGCTAGCATATAATCTAGAGGAAGCTGAACAGCTCCACGAAGGGTGAGGATCTAAGAAATTCAGTCGAGTGCGCGAATAGTTTTCTTCTCCCACAAGGTTCGACGGTTTGATTTGAGGAACGCCTGCCACAATAGATGCTGACGCAGCCATTTTATTCCACAGGCCAACCACTTAATTCGCTAAACAGCTCCTCCTCCTTCCAGCAGATTTTATATCAGCAATATCTTCCCTCCAAGATTACGTAAAATCTCGGAACTTAATAACTCTAATGACTCATTCACTCCGTCTGCAACACCTGCAATCTTCAAATGAAGAAACAACGAATTAATTGACGGGCACAACCATTTCCCTTCTTCCTCTAACAGAAAACTGAATCTAATGTCCACGAAATCTCTAACTGACCGCCACCATTCGGCAAAATACTCAATTCACGTAGAAGAAAAGAGTGGTGATGGGAGGAACGAATACCTTAGGGCGGAAGGCTGGAAGGCCAGCCAAACGCCGCCTGCGTCGGAGCGGAGCGCACGGCGGTGGTGTGTGACCTGCTGGAGAGAGACGCCGTGACCGGTAAACGGATAACGGAAGACGTCTAAGAGTGGTGGTAGCCGACCCTTCAATAGAACAAGGAGAAGTAAGGAAGTAAAATTGAGCGGAAATATAAATAAATAAATAAATAATTAATTAATTAATTAATTGGCCGCCAGCGGACAGCGAAAATATCTTAGATAATCCAAAAACAATTATTAAAAATATTTTTAAATTATTTTTCATTAAAAAATATAAAAAATAAATCAAATTATTCATATTCTAAATCTTATCTTAATCTATATGTGATGTAAAAATACTGAAATTTTATAAATAACAATAAATTTTAATATTTTATTCGTAAGTTTTTGCAATTATTATCATATTTAATCTAATAAATAATTAATGGTGTGTTTAAAATAAAAAGTAAATATTAAAAGAAAACTATTTTATTTTATTTTATTTTGTTTAAATATTATAAAAATTCGTATTAAAATGAAAGTGATTTTTTGAGGAGGACAAAATTTAGGAAAAAGTTTGAAATGAGAAGCTTTGAGTAAAAGTTAGGATTTTAGCTTTCCCCCAATTTTATTTTTTTTTTTAGTTTTTTTATTGTTTTTAAATGAAAATAATTTTTCATAAGACACTAATATTTTTACACTTATTTTTCATATTATATATATTTTTAAATCTTTAACATATTCTAAATACCAAAAAATATTTTCTTTCCACTTTATTTTATTTTTAAAAAAAAATTATTAATTTTAAATACATTTTAATACAACAGTTATTTTTTGCTCGACCCCCTGAATTGACTACACAAAAAATTCAAATTATAAATATTTACTATGAATTTATCATAAATAAAATGTCTATCATAAAAATAATTATTCAAATTAAAAAGTAATATAATTACTCATAAAAAATAACAAAAATTAATGAAATATAATCCCGATAAAATATCCAATATTATTATCATAAATGATGCTAGACTCTGAAATCATTCTTACCTGAAGATCTCCACAGCAAATGCACAGTCCCCTCTTACTCAATATTGACCCCTTATAATATAGAGTCAGTAAAATATAATAATAAATTAAAGCATAATAAATAATATAATCAACAATAACAGCAGTGAATAATAGACATCAGATAATAATACAAATCATGCAAGAGTAATAACAATATACAACCAATTATTAACTATCC
>JAOVVI020014625.1:0-11442 GCA_028571085.2 Nepenthes alata | reverse complement strand
AATGAAATAAGTAGCCTAATATAAATTTTAAAATTTTATTATATAAAGTTTAATACACTATAGATTAAAAAAATTATTTTTTTGATATAAGTAACATTTTATAGATGTATTTAATGTTGAGATATTTTTAGACTAAGCTCTTTATTATAATTTTAGATTCAAAGTTTTTAATTAATACTTTCATACAACTTTTTTTTTAAAAAAAATAAATAATAAAATTATGATCAGCCTAGTTCTACCTTATCTGTTTGATTTAATTATATTTAATTATTAAATAATTATTAATTTTAAAATTATAATTATTTACTCTATATTTGAAAAATGTAAATATATATAATATATAATTTTTCAATTTTAATAAATTGGATAATAAAAATAAAATTTTAATTTTACCTACTGCCAAATAATATAATTAAAATTATAGTAAAATGTTCATAATAATAAAAGATAGATGAATGAATACAGTCCTATTAAAAATTATGAAAAATGTAGTTTAGAATATTTTAATTATTTTTCAAATTTAGGTAGTCTAGTTTCAAAAGATAATAACATTTCAAGAAAATAATACAAAATGCTAAAATTATAAATAACACCAAGTTAATCCATCTAATACATCCCGGATCTAAATTTTTAACAAATTCGGGTCAAGTCGTTTATTTGAATTCAACTCCATCCACTGAGTTTGGATCCTATATACCACAATTACGAACAAGAGGTCTCGTATCGGTGGGATATTGTCCCACTGAAAACACTCAAATACTCTAGTCGGAAATCAACCTTCAAAGGGAGAAGGTGGATACAGAGAAATGCAGTATATATGTAAAGAGTATTTGTGGGAGTGGGATTGCTATGATAAGTAGGAGGTTTTGGTTACTCGTGAAGAGTAAGATCTCTAAATATTGAGTTCGCTGAAAACTAATAGTAGAGAAAGAGAGAGGAAGAGCATAGAGTAGCTTGAGTATCGAAAGCTTGAAAGCTTTGTACATACTTGTGGGCTTTTGTGCGTGGAGAAGGCGATGCTATTGAAGGGAGCTTCCATGACCTTTTATAACCATGGCCCTAAGGAGCCTTCATTGTGCAGAGGGGCTTGATGCCCACGCTCTGTTGGAAATTGTTACATTTCCTGGCGTGGGCGCCTTTATGGCTATAACGGTTGATGGATTGATTCTCTTCCTTTTGCATTCTGTAACTGTTAGGGTTTCAAGCAGATAAGGAACAGATTTTGGCACCTGCTTTGATTCTGGAGGTAATCGTTATAATGGAGGGTGCCTTCCATGGAAAGCGCAAAATTAGAGAAGAAGATCGTTGTAACTTGAGGACGGACACGTGAACGTGAACCAATTTGGGGTTGAGCCGCATAAGTCTTGGTCCTCACCCGATTTACTAGCCACGCATCCGGTCAATGAAAACATTGACCATCCTCGGCCCAAATGGGCCGTCCTACTTTTGGGCATTTGCTGCTTAGTCGCTTTTCGTCCGGTTAACGGCAGCGTTGACTGTTCAGGTATAAATGGGTCCCTAACGATTTGGGTCATTTCCTCCCTCGTGGACTAGCTCATTATTGGTGTACCTATCACTAGCCTCCCATACTAGTAGTATGGGATTTCGACCTCTAACATGTTCAAGATGGGACGCGCCTGGTTGGGACAACTTGGTGATGAAGCTGGTAGCGTTTCTTGCAGTTGCTAACCATAAAGTCAAGATCCGGAGACCAAAATTGTGGGAAGTATTGATTGGATTCATTGACCGTTCTAGGCGGATTTGGAGAACTGGCTAGAAAGATCGTTGATCGGATTTGTTGACCGTTTAGACAATAATCCGAAGAATGGGTTGAAGAAAGCGTTAACTGGATTCATTGACCATTCAAGCAAGAATTTGGAAAACTTGTGGGAGTTGAAACAACGCGCCATCATGCCGTCGGACTATCAGTCAAAAATTTGACCACGTGTCAACTTACAGTGAGTTTGCAATCACAGTAATTAATGTGCCAGAGGATCTAATTTGACTGTAGCCTCTTTGGAAGCGACACGTGTCAACAATGACGGGCGCACCTTTTTGATGTGTTTCCCTTCTCTAATGTTTGCATGCCTTTATACTCGATCCGTTCGTTTTGAATTTTTCACGCTTTCTTTTTGAAAAGATTTCTAAGTGTTCATCTTCCTATACTCTTGCTTCCATTTTCATGACTCCTTCTATTGCGCAGATTGCCTCCGTGATTAAGGCCAGTAAGGTGAGAGAGTTGTACGTCGAGTACAACATTCCACAGAATATTGTCTTTTGGATGCTCAGCGAGGAGGATTGCATAACGATGTATGAGGCCTACTTGAGGAGTGGGTTACACTTTCCAATTCCTAATGAGTTGTTGGACATCTTTATTGTTCTCCAGGTTCCCATCGCACGACTCCATGCTAATACCGTGTGTACATGTACTCACTGTGCATCTTCTTTCATCATCATTCACGGTTGTTGACGGCGAAAGCGGTTAGGATGATATTCAAATTCACTCAGAGTGGGAAGTGGATCTCCCTGTCCCCCCGAGAGTTCCAGATCAGTGGTGCTATCTACGACTCCTTGAAGAACTAGAAGAGCCAGTTCTTCTATGTACACGTTGATGAGTCCTGGCCCGTGTCCAAAGATTTGGGCAAGGTGCCCAATACTTTCATTAGAAAGCCAACGGAGAAGGAGACAGCTGTTGTGAAACCACTTCTGCGGCTGTTGATGGATCACCTTACTGAGTTTCAGAGAAACCACTTGGTTTCCCTTAAAGGAAGTCAAGAGGGCTCATTGGGGACCGCCTGTCCCGGTCTAGAAGATGAGGTCACCATCGCTGGCGGCCTCCCAACTTAAGAGGAAGGCCGACATCATCGCCATCGAGTCTACCGGTACACTTCCAACTGAGGATTCTCCAGGAAGTCCAAGGCAGAAGAAGGCGGCCATATGATAGAACCTTTTTCTGTATCCTCCACAGAGCCGAACTACATCTTGGCCGGCCGGTTTGCTAGAATCGGAGAGCATTTTGGTGTAGAAGCTACTGTGGAGGCGTTTAAGACGAAGCTACACTCTGCTGCAAGTGGTACTATTCCTGTGCTACCGCCACCGGAGCAGTTGGAGACACCTGCAAAGCTTCCAGCTGTGTAGGTTGTCGAGATTCCATAGGAGCCTACTGCCGAAGAGCTCCCTGAGGCGCCTGTTGAGCCAACCGCCGGAGAGCCACTTGAGGAGGTTGGCATTAGCACTGAGTTGATGGAAGAGTTTGATGTAGAGGCTCCGTTAGAACGTGCTCAGGAGGCTGCTACCTCTAGTCTTCCATCCTCAGGCTCAAGGTCGCGAAGAAGGCCAGCAAGGAAGGAGTGCAAATTCTGGCAGGTAATCTTTTGAGGCTTTCCTTCTCTTTTCTTCCTCCGTTGCCGTTATTTAGCATTTTTGGCTCCTTATAGGAGGAAAAAATAATGGGCACAGTGAGTATGGGACTGCGTTAGCGGGACCTGATGATCTCAAACCGTGAGGAAGAGATCACCTGGTTTGAGGAGGAAATGAACCTACTCAGGGTGGAGCACCAAGAAGATAAAATTGCTCTTCAGTCGAAGTTGTCAAATCTGAAAGAGGAAAATGCTAGACTGAAAGAGGAAGCTGCCCGGGCAGTGAGGCACACTGACGAGCTCCTGGGATGGATAACATCATTGGAGAATGAGCTATCCATCTGTATACGTCCTCATAAGGTCTCTGAGATGATGTGGGCACAGTTGTGGGAAGGTATCAATATCAGTTAACACATTACAAGGCTGGTGGACCCCAATTTTTTCATTGATGTTCTTAACCCAGCAAACCACTCTGCGAACTGTTGTGTGAGCCTCGTGGGCCAGTCTCGGAGTGGTCAGGCGCCTCTCCCGCCTCCTCCTGGGAGCTCTGCTCCACAGTAGATATTTTATAACCTTGTATTTTTATTTGTAATTGTAAATATACCTATGCAATTAATAAAATGGTCATTTTTATGATATGTTGTGCTTTGCTTTCATTGCTGTCCCATTATTATTCGTTCTTGTGTTGGCCGGCCGACTTGGTGTACTGTACACAAGTTGGTCGTCCGTCTCGCAGCATTGGAGACATTTGTCGTGTTCTCGGATGGACTTAAATCATCGAGGAGACATCAAGGTAGATCCTGTTGTCGTATCAAGCCGTTTTCATACTTGAGTGTGAGTTGAGGTTTGGTGGCGTTGCCCATGTGTGAACTTGGGTGGCCAGATTTTGGACAGATCACTTTGCTTCTATTAACCGTCGTTGACTGATCACGCTATCTCCTAGTGAGGGAGATTATTACGTGTGCTATTTAAGCCCCCTAAGATTTAAACCGTGAACGGCCCACTTGGATGACCAAATTTTAATTCGACCGCCTACGGGCCACCTAGATGACCAATATTTAATTCGACCACTTATGGGTTGTCTGGATGACCAGGGTTTAATTCGACTGCTTATGGGCTGCTTAGATGACTAAAGTTTAATTTGACTGCTCATGGGCCACTTGGGTAAACAAAGTTTAATTTGACTGCTCATAAGCCGTCTGGATGATCAGAGTTTAATTATAAACGGGTAAAAATTTGCTCGATTTAGGGACAGACTAGGTCATTCACTTGTCTAATCCTGCAAACATGCATGCATATGGAACAGAAAAAGAAACGAAAGAAAAGTGTGGCACAATATAGATAAGGAAGAACTTTTCTTTTATTAAATGATAACATATGTTACAAACATGTACATGCTACGTGGATGACCTACTTGGGTCTTCACTAGAAGTAACGCTTGAGGTGGGCCGCGTTCCGCATCCGTTGGACCAACTTATTGTTTTGCGTTCAGAGTTTGTGTACTCCATTCCGCAGAATGGTTGAGACTAGAAAAGGACATTTTCAATTCAGGAAAAGCTTGTTCCGATTGGTGGTCTTGCCCATAGCCTTGATACTTTGCAAGATCAAGTCTCCAATTTTCAATTGCCGCGCTTTCACTTTCTTATTGTAATAGCGGGTGACTCGTTGTTGGTAAGTTACTGTCCGCATCCTTGTTGCGTCGCGGGTCTCCTCCAGCAAGTTTAGGTGTTCCTTAATTTTTTGAGAATTACCTAGAGGATCAAAGGCTTCGATCCTAAGACTTGGAATCTTGATCTCAACCGAAATTATCGCTTCAATCCCGTAGTAATCTTGCAAGTTGGTTCCTTTGGAGTCCTCCGGTAAGACCATAGGACGGATGGTAGCTCGTCGACCCAGGAGCCCCCTGCATCCTCCAACTTGGTCTTCAAATCCTGAAGTAGCGTACGGTTGGTGACCTCCACCTGTTCGTTTGCTTACGGATACACCATCGAAGTGTGGACCAATCTGATGCCTAAATTGGTGCAATACTTAGTGAAGCGCTTCCCTGAGAATTGGGTTTTGTTATAGGTCACGATGATCTCAGGAATGCCAAATCCGCTCACTATACTCTGGCGGACGAATTCTAAGGCATTGTGCTTAGTGATCTTCGCCAGCGGGGTGGTTTCAACCCACTTGGTGAAGTAGTCAATACCCGCGATGATGAACTTCCTTTGCCGAGTCGCGATGGGAAATGGGCCGAGAATATGAGCTTGGAGAGATCTCAACTCAGCGGACGGCAAGTGGTAAAAATTTTCATAGAGTTGGCAATTCTCACACTTCTTCACGAATTCAAGGGCGTCCTTTATCGTCGACCATTATTATCCCTGGCGCATGATCTTGAATGCTAGGCTTTTGCTACCGATGTAGGATTAGCATATCCCAAGGTGGACCTTGCTGAAGGCGTAGTTGACCTCCTTAGGAGTAAGGCACAGGAGGTATGGAGTCGAGTAACCACGGTGATATAGCCGTCCATCGACTATGGTGTACCAGCTGACCGCCTTCTTGATCCGCTTGACTTTGTCCGCATTATATGGCAGTGTTCCGTCCACCGGATACCTCAAGTAAGGCGTCATCCAATTTTCAGTGTTGGAGACTTACATTGCTTCCTATTCCTCGGTGTTGGAAGTGCTCAAGACTTCCCGCATATCCTTTAAGTATTATTCTGGGTTTTCAGCCGCTGTTGCTCTGACAAGTTTATTGGCTATCCAGTTCTCAATTCTGGAAATATGGATTAGGTTCAGTTGATCAAATCTTCGGATGGCGTCCTTCGCCTAAGCCAATTATTTGGCCAAGAGAGGGTTGCACGCCTCAAAACTCCCGTTAATTTGGTTAACGACCAACTCTAAGTCACTGTAGATGGTCAGCCGCCTAGCCGAGCACTATTTGGCTAGCCATAGTCCAACTAGCAATGTTTCATATTCAGTAACGTTGTTGGTAGCTGAAAAGTCACGTTTAAGGGAATACTTCACCTCAAACCCATCTGGGGTCCTTAGGACCACTCCGACACTGTTTGAGCTCGTAGACGATCCATCCATATCGAGAACCCATTCAGGCTTTTCCAAGTGGTGATCTGCGTCCTCAATAAGCTGTTCATTGGAAATTGGTGTCATAGTCTCGATAATAAAATTGGCCAGAGCCTACCCTTTGATGGGCGGCTAAGCCAAAATTTAATGTCGAACTCTCCCAATTCGTTAGCCCACTTAACCAGCCGTCCAAAAACGTCAGGTTTTTGGAGAATTCTCATCAGTGGCTAGTCGGTTAGAACGACCACGCGATGACCATGGAAATAAGGTCTCAACTTTTGGGCGGAGAAGACGAGTGCCAAAGTAAGCTTCTCCGTCCTCGGGTATCGTGTCTCTGCACCGGTCAACGTGTTACTCATATAGTAGACCGACCGCTGAGAGTCAGAGTCCTGGCGTATGAGAATAGAGTTAAGAGCCATATTTGACATTGTCAGGTAGAGGTGGTACAGCTCTTCTCCGTCCCTAGGTGATGTCAACAATGGCGGACTGGCTAGGTATTACTTCAACTCATCAAAGGTTGCCTGTCACTCCGCAATCGATTGAAAACTGTTTGCCTTAGTCCCCCTGAAAACCTTGAAGAAAGGCTGATATTTGTTCCCAAACTTTGCCAAGAAGTGGAATAGTGATGCCAGTCGTCCGGTTAACCTCTGGATGTGATGCTCCATGGTGGAGCCCTATCCGCGAGAGCCTTGATCTTCTCTGGGTTTGCTTCGATCCCTCGCTAAGAGACGATGAAACCCAGAAATTTCCCTGACGACACTCTAAAGACGCACTTTGAAGGATTTAACTTCATATGGTACGCGCGGAGTACCATGAAGGACTCAGCCAGATCGCGAATATGGTCATCGGTGGTCGTACTCTTGACGAGCACGTTATCGACATACACCTCCATATTGCAGCCGATCTGCTTCTCAAACATCTTGTTCACGGGCCTCTAATAAATAACACATGCATTCTTTAGATCGAAAGGCATGACCCTATAGTAGTAGGTGCCATGGTCTGTCATAAACGAGGTGTGCTCCTCGTCTTTTGGGCTCATTTGAATATGGTTGTAGCCTGAGTATGCATCCATGAAGCTTAACAGCTCGTGTTCAGAAGTCGAGTCCACCAACAAGTTGATCCTTGGTAAAGGGAAGCTGTCTTTTGGGCAGGCCTTATTAACGTCAGTGAAGTCGATGCACATTCGTCATTTTTCATTACTTTTATTTACCAGGATGACGTTGGAGAGCCAATTCGGGTATTGGACTTCTCTATTGAAATCGGCGTCCAGTACCTTCGTCACTTCTTCCTGGATGGCAACGAGTTTCTCCACGGAGTGGTTCCTTTGCTTTTGCCTGATGGGCTTGCGGCCAAATCGAGGCCCAACTTGTGGACCATTACTCCAACCGAAATTTCAGACATGTCACCGGGAATCCATACAAAGATGTTAGCGATCTATCGCAAGAACGCTATAAGCTCATCGCGCAGTGTCTCGGTGAGTGAGCCCCTAATTTTTACGCACCTCTCCGGGTCCTCCGGATTCGGTGGGATTAGGTTGGTTGCCACACTAGACTGCACTTGCTGTAAGGTTGCTTCATCTCGATGGTCAAGTTCTCTTGTTGCCCTTACGGCACCGCTGGGAGCGATCTGGGACATGTAACATGCCCGTCCAATGATTTAATCACCCAGCACTTCACCGATACCACATGCTGTTAGAAACTTCATCTTGAGATGCAGTATTGAGGTGACGGCTCCGAACGCTACTAGGTACGGCTGGCCCAGAATAGCGTTGTATATGGAAGGCAGGTCAATGACCAAGAAAGGTGAGTGTGTGACTCACCGTTCTTAGGTACGGACCCAGGGTGACTTCTAACTGGATCGTTCTTTGGACGTCTACTGGTTTGTTGTCAAGGCCACAGAGAGGGCCTTCGGCAGATTTCAATTGACTCCTTTTTAATCCAAGCTTAAAAAAGGTATCAAAATAAAGCAAATCTTTTAAACTTCATTTATCGATAGAAACTCATTTCAATTGGTAGTCTATGCTACCATCTAAAACGAGTGCAGATACAATAAGGGGATCATCGTAGGGTGAGATTACATGATCAATGTCATTATCACTGAAGCTAATTACGTTCTCTTCCGCTTGCTGCTTCTTCTTCCCAACTTGCTACTCCTTGCGATTTGTTGGGGTCTTGGCTGGTCAGATTCTAATCATATTGACAACTCCGGCCGGGACCTGATTCCGCGGTTGGGATGACTCTGGTCCTTCATCGCCTGAGGTGTTAGAACTCTATCCAAGGTTCCTGACGAACCTGATGAGGTGGCCCCTCCAGATGAGCTCCTCGATCTTCTGCTTGAGCGTCTTACAACCTTTCGTGGAGTGTCCGGAAGATCGATGAAAATCACAGTATTTAGCTGGATTTTCTCCCTCCGCTTTCTTAAGTGGTTTTGGCCACTTAAGAAATTTCTTCCCACGGATCTGCATTGGTCAGGGGCGTAAGGTTAATCGGCCCATACTCCCTTTGCTCCGATGCTCCAATCCTGTGCTGCTTCCAACGGGAGTATCCCCACCACCGTGTTTCCTCTTTTCCTCGGCCGGGAAAGAACGGGGCTGGTTTGTCTTGTTAAGACGCTTCACCTCGTTAGCTTCTTCGGCCGCTGCGTAGGCCCTAGTGATTGATTTTACTTTCCAAAAAGTCTATGAATTCTTGTGCACTTGGTGCTTAAAGATGTCCCCATATGTCAACGCAGATATGAAACTGCTAAATTTCATCTCCTCCATTAGCCTGGGAATCCTCTTGGGCTCTACTACGAAGCGATCCAGGAACTTCTTTGGATTCTCTCCCTGCCTTTGTTTGACATGGGAGAGATGCCATGGCAACTTCTCTTCCCGATGGCTGGAAGCGTACTACACCAAAAAGAGATCAATGAGCTCTCGAAAGCTCCTGATCGAGTCTAACGAGGGCTGGTGAAATCAGATGTGGGCATCTCCCTTCAGAGTAAGAGGGAAGCAACAGCACATCGTTGCATCCTCCAAACCTTGGAGACTCAGATGGGTGCGGAAGTGATCTACGGGATCAGCACTCCTATCGTATGAGTCTAGAGTTGGCATCTTCAACTTTGTCGACAATGGATGGTTTAAGATCTCAATTGTCAAGGAAGATATGTCTAGATCAATGACGTGTTCATCATCCTTGAACACATGGTTTCAGATCTTCTCGACCCTTGACTCCACCTGGGAGGCGTTGCCAGATCTCTTGGAGTTGAGGTAATTTTTCAACTCTATCCTTCCTTCGGTATGGCATGTAGCCGATTGGTTATTGCCATTAGTGGATCTGACAATCCTGGAGGCTCCCTCCTGAGCCTGAGGCCTGGGCACTGTCCGAGAGTATCGAAAATTTCTCCGTTCTAGGCTCTCATCAGGAGTCCTATGACCCAAACATCCTTTGAGCCTTGGATGGCTTTGGGCGTTAGAGGCCTTCGGAGTTTTAGTGTTGCCCGATCTCGTGGTCTTCTTTGCCGGCTTCTTCTTCTACTCACCTCCTCTCTTGGAGGCCGTAGCAAGAACCATGGAGGGCGGAGCCCCCGTCTTCGTCTTTTTTCTGGCTGGCTAAGAGCATTTGGAGTATTTGGTTCATATTGCTCATTTGTTTCACCAGGTTCTGAAAAAATAGTACGGCCACCCCCATTGACTAGGTTAACAACAACATGGTCCTAGTTGGGCGAGGCCGCGTCTCTAGTGGGATTGCTAGCTTGTGCCCTAGAATTTACCATTCTGACTGACTTGAGATTGGAAGTGGTTATAGAAGTGAAAAGTGAAAGGCTTTTTGTAAACTTTCCATAGACAACGCCAATAATATATCATGGATCTAAATTTCGAATAGATTCTGGTCAAGTCGTCCATCTGGATCTAGTTCCGTCCACTGAGTCTGGATCTAGTTCCGTCCACTGAGTCTGGATCCTACACACCACAACTATGAATAAGAGGTCAGGTTTGGCGGGATGTTGTTCCACTGAAGACACTCCGACACTCCAATTAGAAATCTGCCTTCAAAGGTAGAAGGTGAATGTAGAGAAATGCAGTATATATGCAAAGAGTGTTTATAGGAGTGAGATTGCTCTCATAAGCAGAGAGGTTTTCGTTGCTCATGAAAAGCAAAATCTCTAATTATTGCGTTCGTTGGGAACTAGTAGCAGAGAGAGTGTGTGAGAACGTAAAGTAGCTCGAGTATAGAAAGCGTGGGAGCTTTGCACGTGCTTGAGGGCTTTTGTGCGTGGAGAAGGCGATGCTATTGAAGAGAGCTTTCATGGCATTTTATAGCCACGACCCTGAGCAACCTTTCTTGTGCAGAGAGGTTTGATGCCTTCGCTTTACTGGAGATTGTTACCTTTCCTGGCGCGGGCGCCTTTATAGCTGTAATGATCAATGGATTGATTCTCTTCCTTCTGCGTTCTATAACCGCTAGGGTTTCCAGCAGATAAAGAGCGAATTCTGGCGCCTGCTTTAATTCTGGAAGTGACTATTACTATGGAGATTGTATTGTGTGGAGAGCGCGAAATCAAGGGAGAAGACCGTCGTGGCTTGAGGACGGACATGTGGACCAATTTGGGCTTGGGCTACGTGAGTCTTGGTCCTCAACCGATCTACTGGCCACGCTTCCGGTCAACGGAAGTATTCACCATCCTGGGCCCATATAGGCCGTCCTGCTTTTGGGCCTTTGCTGCTTAGTCGCCTTTCGTTCGGTCAACAACAGCGTTGACCGTTCAGACGTAAATGGGCTACTAATGATTTTGGTTGTTTCCTCCTTCGTCGACTAGCCCATTATTGACGTAACCATCACCATCTATTAGGTTTTTATATATATTTAATGGCCCTATTTTTATATTTAAAAATAAAAATTAAAATTAAATCCCCACAATCAAAATATTAATTTTAATATTACTTTTTATTTAAAAAAATAATTTTAAGGTCTTAAAATTTACCTATAAATCTAATAAATGAGTTAACCCGAATCACTGGCCATCACCCCACTCTGCCATGC
>JAOVVI020014624.1:0-10522 GCA_028571085.2 Nepenthes alata | reverse complement strand
GTAGGAGTGTAACACCAAATATTATTTATTTATAATTCATAACATCATCAATATAATTTTAAATTAATTAAAAAATAATTATATAATAAAAATTTTATAAAAAATTTAATTGAGAAATCATGCAAATGCCTAATATATCCCCATAAGGTGCTCATACATATTTTGAGTAGAATAAGTGGTACATGAGGTGCTTTTACTGCACCACTTATGTGCGAATTAGACAGAATATGTGGTGCCTGTGGTACACTTGATGTGGTATTCATGCATGCCTGTGGTCTTGAGCTGCACCTAATACATACCTAACAGACACTTATATGCTGATTTAAGTGTATATAGTGGTTTTGAGATGAGTTCAGTTATTTTTATAAAAAAAAGTGAGAGAAGATAGAGAAAGAGAAAAAGGAGATAGAAAGAGAATGAATGAGATTTAAAATTTTTTTAGAATTAAATGCGTTTAAATTAGATATTTAAGGTAAATATTTTAAATTCATTCTTTACTCAATTTTGTATATCATTCTATTTTATTTATATTTTTTATTTTAATATAATGCATATCATCATTTACATCCCTATTTAAAATATTATTACATGCATATAATTTTTATTAAATATTTTAAATTTTTATTAGGTTTATTTGAAGGTCTAAATATTTAGTTTGCTTTTTATCAAATAAGTAAATATTTTAAAATATTATATTCATAAAAAAAAAATATTTGAGAAGAAAATTTATGAAACTTGCCTATTTGTCTTTACATGTGATATTTTATGCATGTATTCGGTAAAATTTTTATTTTAATATTTAATTTGATATTTACATTTTTTTATAGGATGAAAAGTTTTAATATTTATACTTTTTTACATAGTAAAAAATTTTAGATATTTATATTTTTCTATGAGAGTAGAAATGTTTTGAATATTTATTATAAAATCTCTAGTTTGTTATTTTATTAAAAATTATTATAAAAAATTAAATAAAAATAATATATTTAAACGTCTTAATATATCAAATATATATTTGAGAATTATATATATTTTTATAGGTGAAAAAAAATGACGTTTGACACAATCAATAAGGTATAATTATACATAACTTGCATATAGGTCTCGATAGTAGTATTTTGACCGTTTGTGGTAGTATATATAACCCTTCTTTAATATTAGCTTTTTTGTACTTGGTTTTCAAATTTTAGCATGATTGAAATTATGAGAATTTTGATTTGTATTGTATTTGAGATTTTTAAAACAATTAGCATTTTGAAATTCATAGATTTTGACATGATATTCAAATTTACCCATATTTGGACATTGGAGACTTTTGAAACTATATGATTTGGATATTTGGATATTTTTGTATAGTTTATATTATTTGTTATTTATAAATGTATTATAAATTTTATGTATAAAATTGTAAATTGGACTATATATTTGAAAAAAATGAATATATTGCGCTTTTATAGGTGTTTTCAATTTTTAGTCATTTAATCTATTTTATACGCATAATTTATATATATATATATATGTATTTATTAAATTTTAGACTCACGATCAATCATATTTTTTAATTCTTTTAGATTACAGGATATTTAGATTATTTGCATGATTTGGATAAAAGATATTCGAAGATTTTGTCTAATTATATTTTGTATTTTAAATTGTATTTAGGACTGATATTTAAGATTCTCTTATATTTAATTATTACACTTTGTATAATTTGGGATTGTTGTATATTTTGAATTATTTGTATAATTTGGATAGAGAAAATTTAAAGATTTTGTTTAATTATATTTTGTTAAAATTTAGACTTATCGTCTATCATATTTTTTAATCTTTTTAGATTGGAGGGTACTTAAATTATTATATGATTTGGATAGAAGATATTCAAAGATTTTGTTTAATTGTATTTTATATTCAAAATTGTATTTGGAACTGATATTTGGGAATGTTGTATATTTAATTATTATACTATGTATTATTTGGGATTATTATATATTTTGAATTATTTGTATGATTTGGATAGAGAAACTTTAAAGATTTTGTTTAATTATATTTTATATTTAAAAATATATTTGGGCTGATATTTGAGATTGTTGTATATTTGATTATTATAATTTGTATAATTTTGAAACTTAGGTAAGTATTATTATTCATTTTGTTCATTTTGGTCTATATAATTTGGAGTACTGTAATGGGATAAATATTCGTACATATGTTATATCTTGATAGTTTGAATGATTATCATATATTTTTCCTTACAAATATGTTTAATTTGAACATGTTATTATATTGATATTTTAAAATCTAGATAGAATTATTTCGGTCAGGTTTTATTTTTACTGTCAAATATCATTATGGATATTATAAAGTTTTGGATTTATTTTTGTAAGTCCAACCTGATAATTATGTTATTTGGGATTTAGTCATTAGGGAGAAAATTTTAATTGGATTCAATTATTTTGTAATTATCATCGTTCATATCAAGATGTGACCAAAAGGATATAAATATTATCAATCCTAGGAAAGATAATTAAATTTACACTATTTTTACTACTCTAGTAATAACAATTGTATCTTTTGAAGTTATTAGTTATTTTTAAGTATTCCGCCAAAATAGCTACTTTTAATTGAAGTTTACGATAATGAAAAAAAATAATTATTTAAAAGAAAAATAATTATTTGAGTAATTCTTATTGTATTGCACTAAATAACATGTTGGGTATGTAGTCAAATATTTGATCCTTGCTCTATGTAACTACACTAATTTATTGTATAATCTTCGTGTATGAGTATATTTGCCTAAATTTGTACCAAAAAGCTATATTTGCTTACTGAAAATAAATTAAATCTGCCCATGATATTTAATCATAAAATTTTACCAAACAAACAATGTCTAAATTAGCACGGGGCAGATGCCAAGAGCCAATAAAATGATCAAAGAGTGGAATTAGACTAACATTATTTGGGAAAACATCGCTAAAAGTTGTTTAATTTATCTAATTTATATTAATGACTAGTATTAGGTATCGCCCAAATACGATTGGTCTGACTCGACTAGAATGTTAGGTTCACAAGTCAGAAACTCGGAGGGGGGATATCAGGGTAAATAAGCTGCTAAAACTGGTTCAAGAATCAATCTAGACAAACGCTTTACAGATCGAATGGCCGGGTAAATTAAAGACCGGGGGAATAAAAACCTAATATAAAAGTAAATCTAGTATTAAATTCTGATGAACGGTTATACTGAATTGAGAAATGATCAGCCACATTAAAGTGGATAATATTGATCAAATAAAGATTAAATATTAATTGTTGAACGATTATAAAAATAGCATAACGGTTAGAGTCCAAACAAGATAACGCTTTAGATAGCATATATGCCAATTGAGAAATGACAGGTTAGTTGGCCACCAAGCTATAAATATGAAGCTCTTATTCAACACAGGGGTAAGAATTGATTGAGCGATATAACATTTTTTTCTTCACAATTTATGGAGCCAAATCCTTCAAAATTAATAGTCTTAATACTCACTAATTTTCCTCTTTTTATCTTTTGATTATTCTAAGAAAGATTTCTAATTTAATTATCGGAGTATATATCGGGGAGTGAGTTCTATATTCATCTGATCTCTTATTAATTATTATGGTGTGTATAATATGAATAAAGAGGTTCAAAAGTTTGACCGGATAAATTTGGATATCAATTCAGATTTATGGAAAATATCAAGTGTATATAAAAATAACTAATTGATAAATACGTGTTAAGTCATAATAAAATATATAAGATTGCTGCGTCCAAGTCTTCAGGTCACCAATTGGTCAAGGTCCGAGAGGAATCACGCATTGCAAGACAGGCGAAAGCGTGCAACACAAAGTATAACGTGAAAGAAAGAGGCGGACGAGGACACTGAGCGCGATGACTTTAACGTAGAAATCTCCTTTATGCTTAAAAAGAAAAAAAATCACGATGACAAATGGGCAGTCTGTGAGATTCCACTATTACAAAAAAGGAATACAATTGGGGGCCAATGTGGTGTGATTTGTCACCACCGAGAATTACAAGTTAGGAGTTTTTATCCTTCTATCTCTTATTTTCTTTTTCTTTTTGAAAATTGCTCTCAATATAGGCTCAATTAAAGGATTGTAGAATCATCTTATTGTTGTCTGAAAGGAAGTATTTATAGAAAAAAATTATACCGTTGACAAAGGATACGTGGTATTAGAGTGTCAGGGACGCCTGCCACCAGCCCTGCTGGTGCGGCGTGTCAAGGACACCTGTCACCAGCCCTGTGGATGCGGCGCCTGCTCTCCAGATACGGCGTATCAAGGACGCCAACTTTACGTATCCGGCGTGTCAGGAGCCGTTGGGTTTTTCTTGATGGCACGTGCTTTTTGGTCACAGTAAACTATCTGAGTTGGCATGCTCGGTCATTTTGGTTCCTTGTGCAGAGATGCCAAGGCTGTCATCGTCTGTTAAAAGTCCTCTGGGTCTTTTCCTAGTCATCTGGTTCGTTGGGTTAGGTTCTCTGATGTTTTTCGAATTTTGTTGATGACGTCAACCCTTTGTAGCGTCCTCGTGCTCTTTTAGGTTAAACTGGCTTCTCAGACCTTCGTCGCTACTTGGGCTTCTTGGGCAAGCCTGTCTTCTTGGTCTGTGGTCATGACTTTGTGCCTTTCTTATGGACCGTATTTTATTGACCCTAGTATTAGGACCTAATAAAAATTATCTAAATAGTATCACTAGTATTTCTCCTGATGAAATGTATAGAGCCGCCTTCCACGCTGACTGGCCGACGACCCATCAATCAACAAGCTTGGCGAAACTTTAATAAATCAACTGTTATTGAAAAATAAGAAGTATTTTCCTGCCCAGAATTTCAGAAAAGCAACAGATCGTGCGAAGAGGTCTCCTCGGAGACCACTCTCATCTGTTATTCACAGCAAAAAAATCTCAAGGTTGTCTCATATGTACAGTGAAAATATCAGTTATTTTATTTAATTTTTTGACAGGTAATAATGGAATAAAAAGAGAGGATAACTATGGTTTCATAAATTTTCATAATTTTTGTCAAGTAAAAAAGGGGACTTAATTTATTATGAAATAAATTATTTTATATTAATTAAAAAAATTAATTTTTTATTTATATATAGAAATGCTTTCTTTTTCCTTCCAGATGACTTCTTTAGAACAAAATTACGTGGAATCGGACTAACGATTGAATGTATCATACATCTTATTTGTAAATGGACAATAGCTCGAATAGAGAATAGACTCGACATTAGAGCTCAATAATGACACTGCTTTGAAAATTTATAATAGTTTTATTAATATAGTGGTATGACCATCTATTTATATTATAAGGACAGACTGTCTCATATTTATTAAATTGAATGATTAGCTGACTTGTTGCTTGTAAGTGAAAAATATTTATATTCTTAAGGATAAAATCATGTATAATGAGACTAGTGATCTCATGAGTCTCCACATCTTTTTCAAAAAATGAATAATATCTTGAATTAAAATAGGCTCAACTTTAAAGCTTGATATAATTAAGTTCATATTTCCTGAAATATTTAACTGGCAGCTATTGAATTATTAGATGAGTTGTAGTTATATGGCTCGACCGAGTTAGCTACGGCTACTGTTGATGATGACCGGTCTCAGGGCTAGCTCTCATGAGCCATACATGTGAAGAGAAAAGTACGCAACTCGAGCATTCTGCAGTTGACTGCTGAAAGCACAGAAAATGTTTAAAATATCTGTGAACTAGCGAGGCCGCCATGCACAAGGTCCTTAGAGCATTAAACTTGAAATGCCTAAGAATTTAGCAACTGAATTCAATGTGACATACTTAATAATCTATTAAATAAGTTACCTAATTGTAATGTGTCTATAGTATTTTTGATAAAAACATCTTATATTAAATATTGAGAATATATAAGTCTTTAGTGGCATATAAATGTGTTTGATAATGACCTATTTAGATATTGTCTAACCCATGTAAACTTTATAAATATCAGATGTCTATCCTTATAAACTGTAAAGTTAAGAATGTCAGGAATCTTAGCCTACAAAGAAGTTCAAACTTGAGTCAATCTTTGCTACAAACCCCATAACAATTGCATGCGTTCAAATAGATTACAAGTTGTGAACTCTTTATCGTAGATAACGTGGGGTGCTGCAATGTGTATGGACGTTGTAGCGTCCGTGATGTCAGCAGTGTCGTTAAATTTAAGATCCAACGGCCCTATTTTTTATATAAAAAAATATTTATTTGTTATTATTATTTTTTTATAAAAAAAATATGGGCCGTTAGATCTCAAATTTAACGATTCTGTTGGACGTCGCAGGAGCTACAATGTCCATACGGCTCTTCTCTTATCCTTGACCCCATTTCCACATAGATAGTAAATACCTAGTCCACCGTCAGTCCATTAGTTACAGAAAAGTGAAGGGTAATTACTCAAAGCCCACTTACATCCCCTTTGATTCAGATATTTTCTAGAGACAAATTAATTTGTTTTAAGCTTGGAGGCTGAGACTCAGATCAGGACCGAAGGAAACCAGAGAGATTTTATTTTTTAAAGAGATGGAATATATTTTTATTATAATTTAAATTATTTATTTTTAAATTGATAATAATAATTTAATTATTTTTTAAAAAAATTTATAATTAATTAAAATTAATTATAAAATTATGATAATTAATTTAAAAATAAATAGCCCATATAAAAAAAATAATTTTTATCTTTTTAAGAGATAAAGCTCTCTTAAATATAGACAGGGGAAAATGGGGTATGCCATCCGATGCATTTCCATTGCCTAAGAAACTTCTGCTCATCCCTTGTCTCCTCTTTCCATCTCGTTATTTCACTGCCCTAAATCCCTCTTTCCCCTCTTCTCTCTCCCTGTGAGTCATTCTACTAAGCAAGTAAAGAGCTGCAAGGGTCCTGTGGGTAGATGACGTGACTGAAAGTTAGAAAACCAATTGTTAAATTTATATTAAATAACTTAAATTTTATTTAAACTTTGATATTTATTTTTTAACTCATGAGCTTGACTACTGTCCACCGGGAGGAACTCCACTCAAACAAGTGTGCTTCAAATGTACACATTTGCTTTAACTTGATTAATCAGTTTCCCTTGACAGTACAGTTTGAATCTCGCCAGTTTTGTAGAGCAATGAAATTAGTCATTTTAACAGTGTCTGGTGACTGGATGGGTATTTAATGATTCAATCAGTACGCTTCATATATCACTCTTTTAAGATATATATATTTTTTGTAATTTTATCTGCCCAAAATAGTTGTAGTCAACGACTAATGATTGTAAATCACAGGGAGTAATTGCCAATAAATCTCAGTCCATATAAGCCCTTGGATATTCATGTATGTGTGCTTATATAGCCTCTCTCTGCTCTTGTCCCTAGGTTATGTTCACGGCCAAAATTTCTAATCCAAGCCCTTTCTTCATGCAAGCGTCCTCATCATTCAAAAGTCAATTATCAGCCATGGAAACTCCTTCAATATTTACAAACGTATCTTCCAGTGAGAGCGCATGCTTTGAAGGTGAAGAAGATGATGATGATGAAGACTTTATCTCGCTTTCACTTGGTCCTCCTGGCCAAGATTTGTCGCCCAGAACCTCCATTCATAAGCAGCCGAAGATTTCATCTGCTGGAGATGGGTTAACTGTAGCACTTGAGATCGCTCCTCCTCCTTGCCCAGCCGCCGGAACAAGCACAGCCGCCAACCCAGTTGGCGGACCATACTGGATTCCATCTCCGGCCGAAATCCTCGTCGGCCCAACTCAGTTCTGTTGCTCTGTCTGCAACAAAACTTTCAACCGCCACAACAACATGCAGGTAATTCCTATACCTAGCTAGCTAGCCCATAACTCAATGGTACGCTAATTTGCTTCTCTGAAAAAGAGAAAAAAAAAAAGACTCTTTATTCATCTTGCTCGCTTGTTATTCGTTCATCACAAAGGCCCGTCCCACACAAAGTTTTGGCTTTTGAGTATATGATACGCTATCTTATCTTGTGATATATTAACAAGATGTATTTACAAATCGAATATAACTAAACGATTGCGTCAAGCTCGTTTCGGTTGTCATATTATGTACGTATAATATATGCTATTCATGAAGCTTTGAAAGGACGACAATCAATTAATGTTATAATGCATTTCAAAGGTCTGTTTGATCTCATTCTTACAATTATTTCCCGCTTATGTTTTGTAAGATCGAAATGCGTGATGCTAACTCTGCTGCATGTAGATGCACATGTGGGGGCACGGATCACAGTACCGGAAAGGGCCAGAATCCTTAAGAGGAACGACGCTGGCGTCGTCGATGCTAAGGTTGCCTTGTTATTGCTGCGCTAAAGGTTGTAAGAACAACATAGAGCACCCAAAATCGAAGCCATTGAAGGACTTCCGTACACTCCAGACTCATTACAAGCGAAAGCACGGCCCCAAGCACTTCGACTGCCAGAAATGCGGCAAGGCCTTCGCCGTGAGAGGGGATTGGAGGACACACGAGAAGAACTGCGGGAAGGTTTGGTTTTGCATTTGTGGGTCTGATTTCAAGCACAAGAGGTCGTTGAAAGACCACATTAATTCATTTGGAGATGGCCACGCTCCTCATACGATATTATGCCTGGCGTCCGGTCGTCATCGCGGTCATGAGCATCGTCAATATCGTGACCCAGCAGCCGAAGAAAAAGATGAAGAAGATGATGATGAAAATGACGACGGAGACGTTAATACTGGTGGTCAAGGTTCTTCTACTGTGCGTTAATGACGTTTCTTCCTCTTAGCTCCTTTAGTAGTGGTAATGGAAGTGTTGATTTTTATTATTTTCTGCAGAGTTTTATCTTCTCTGGGGGAGTAAACGGACAAAAGGGTAAGTGAAAATAAATGGGTTATCAGCTTTTGTGTTTGAAGTGCTAGTTCCACGACTTTGTGACTGAGAGAGCCTTTTCACTTTCTCGCAACTAATGCTTCACACGAGAGAGAGAGAGAGAGAGACTGGAGTGAGTCTTTTCTCAAGAGCCAAAGCTGAGAGGAAAAGATGAGTAATCTGTGAACTGAAGACAAAGGACCACTGAAATTTTGCTGCTTTTGGGGTTTCACCCAAAGAGCTGCATCTTCCCTTTCATGGCAACCCTCCTTTTCAGATCCATTGAAAGATTTTCACTTGCTAAAAATAGCTACAAATTAAAAAACTTATATGCCCCATCCATTCATACACCATCCGTCATCGTTCTGCACCGACCCCACGCTTAATTAACACGGCTCGTTGCATAAAGCTCTAGATGCTTGCACGATTCGGACAGTTGCTGATGCATATTCCACAGCATCATACATGCATGTTCATTGTTACAGTGCGTGTATATATATTATATATATAATTATTACAAAAATGGTGCAGGCACGTAAATCCATACAAATGGCTGTGGCCAATGGTTCAGTTTTTCAGAAACATCTTTCAAACACAGTGGTCGTACGATCAAAGAGAACACAATACAGTTCCCTTAGTGGACCCAGTTTCCATTTTGGTGCATAATCGATCGTTTCCCCCATCAAAATATGAAAAAGCTGCTCCATTTTTTACTCACCACCCTGGTCTGCGTGAATTTTGAAGGCAGATATTTACTATTTATTGATTTGTTTATTTGGGTTGATGGAGGGACTGTAAATGGCAAAATATTAGTGTATGATCTGATTAAAAAAAATTAAAGAGTGAAACTTAAGATAAAAAATAAAAATAAAAAATTTATTTTATTTTTTTAATATTTAGTTATGTATTAGTAAGTGTCAATATTTTTGAAAGAATTATATAAACCTTTCTTTACTTTTCATTTAAAAATCCCTAGAGTTTGGATTTTTAAGTAAGCATGCAGATTTGTACTACATTCGAGTCTCTCTCTCTCTCTCTAAAAAAAAAATTAATTTAACATCTTTCAATCATAATCATTTAATAAATGCTAAACAATTGATGTCTTTTTATTTTTAAAAAAAATAACTAATTTTTTTAATAATATATTTGTTTAATTAATATCAAATAATAATTATTAAAAAAAATTAAATCAATTCATCTTTTAAAAAATTAGACTCCCTAAATATGAGTTGTGCTTCCTCATTCACCCCCGATTGATGAATTAGGGTAGAGTGAGAAGCTGAAGATTTATCAGGCAAACCCAGTGCACCATGCAGGCTCACACACGAGACTGCCCCACTCCAATACAAGTGTGCCACCCTATCGTCAAACTGAAAACAAAAATAAAAGATTAACATTTACCTCTTAATTTTTAAAATTTTCTACATCACTTATATTCCTTGAGTCAAAAACTTAATTCTGATTTTAATATCGAATTATTTCATGACAAAGCTTATGTATAAAATCTACCACATTTGACATTCTAAAGTATATGTCAATATATACGCGAGGCAGTAAAAATAAAATATAAAATGAAGGACAATTATAGAGATTCTACATATTTATGTTTTTTTTTAAAAAAAATT
>JAOVVI020014623.1:0-11443 GCA_028571085.2 Nepenthes alata | reverse complement strand
AAAACCACAACAAGGGAAAAGAAGAAAAAAAGGGAAAGAGGGGATCGAGCGGCAGCACAGTAGAGCAGAGCACAGTAGAATAGGAGAGAGAGAGAGAGAAAGAAAAAGGGTTTCGTGCTAGGAGGGGGAAGAAGAAAGAAGAAGGAAAAGAGGAGGAGAGGACGAGAGGGAAGATGAAGGTCAATGTGGGCAGTGGTGAAGTAGTGCAGAGAAAGAAATGCAATGGGAGAAAGAGCAGAGAGAGAGAGAGGAAAGGCAGCGGTGGCGTGCAATGAAGAGAAAGAGAGCATCAGGAAGGTTGGCGGCTGCCGAGATAGGAGGCAGAGGTAGTGGTGGCTCGCGGGTGAGACGACGATGCACCAAGAAGTGGCTCATAGCATGAGAGAGAAGCCGCGTAGAAAGAGAGAGAAAGGGCATGCGTGAAGAGGAGAGAGAAAGGTTCGGTTTGGGTACTTTGGAGTATCATTTTAACAAATCTGTTCGATATAAGGTTGAGGTAAGTATTTATAACCCATATATTTGGACTGATTTAGTATTTGATATATTTTGACTCTTATTTTAAAATTCTATTAATATATATATATATTTATACACTCGATCTGTTTACTTTGACTATGCATGTTTAGTTTACGGGTTGATTTGGGGGTTTTTGGTTTGAACTTTATAATTTGTGAGGGATTTGTTCTTTTCTTGAAGCCTAAAAAACTATTAGACATTGTGTATTTTTATATATGTATTATTATATAAAAATGAGTATAAAATTTTATATAGACCGTGTATTTTCACATGCATGTACCGTGTTGTGGTCAATATGGTCAACTTTCGATGATGAGATATTTATTATTAAAAATTTCTTTCTGTTAGCAGAAAAGGTTTGGACGTAATGACCAGCCCATTTGGATATTTAATTGAAATTCATATATATTCAGACGTTCTAATATATCTTACAACTTAAGAAATTATATCCAATATCACAAGTGATAAAATATAATGAGAAACCTTACCTATGAGAGACATAGTACATAGGTGGCCTAACATACTAGTCTTACCTATGTTTCATTTGTTTTAAGGCTATTGAGTTAGGAATAACCCTTTCATCAAGTTAGTTTTTATATAATCGGAATTCAAATTTGGTATATATTTTGTATTTCTACATAAATTTGATTTGGACATAGATTTTGAATTTGGATTTGAGATTCATTGATTTTGCTCGCAGATGGATTTTGGTATGCTTTGTAAATTGATTTTAAATATATGTTTTAATTTGGACCTTGGAACTACCTGCTTGTGATACTGCTTCGATTTTTACACATACGATTAGATCATTTGGCTATTAGACTCTACCCCGAATCATGAGCTAATTAGGTCTTGGATATGGACTTGAATTGAATTTTGGATTAGACATCTGCTTATTGGAATCAATTTGGATTATTTCTATTATATATATATATATATAACCGTCCCGAGGGGATTGTTTTTAGATTGGACATTTGTTTAAATTTGATATTTAATTTGAATATGAGACTTCCATTAGATTTAGATATTGAATTTTGTTGGATTTGGATATTAGATTTTTTGTTAGATTTGATAATTTGATTTTTGTATCGAAGACTTAGATTTATATCTATTTTCTAATGTGGTACTTATTTCTTGAACCTCCCTCTGATTTATTTGACACGTTTGTTTATGTATAATACTTGTTGAGTGCTAAACTCATGTTTTATCTTTTATCCCTTTAGAGTGAAAGGCATGGATACATTATGGGAGCATGGATGTGATCTGTCAATTATTCCTCCGATTTGTTGAGTTTTAGCTCCATTTGGTTTAAATTGGTATTTGATATGATTGGATTTTGAATTTGGCTGGGTATAGGTCCATAGGTATATTTTGAGAATAGTTGGGATATTATATTATGTATTGATTATAATTATAGTTGAATTATCAATTTCCTCATGATAATTGTAGAGTAGATCATATTTATATTATCCAAACGGTTATCAGATTAGGTCCTGTGTGGGTTTTGATTTATCGGGTCCTATATATTTTACTTAGCATATCCAAATTTTAGAATTTAACATTATTTATTAAATTTATTTGAGATTTTAAATTTTATGAATAATAATTAATTAGACATGTTATATTTCGGGTGGTAACAAAAGCGACTATGATAGCTGCTCTAATAGCTCAGCAAATTCGCAAGAGCAACCGTCGCCAGCTGTGAGCTCCAAAGCAGGCTTCATACCCTACATATGCTACCTTCCCTCTATAGGAAAAGGGAGGCTTCTTTCCTTCTAACGAAATAGAAGCTGACTCCACAAAAACGGGGAGAACCACGCCTAAGCATTCAGAGCATAGTCTCCCTCTCTTTTCTTAGTTCACTTGAGGGCTACATCAAGATAGAAGCATCCCCGACTTTTAGAGTAACACTCTAATTTAGGCTCATGGCAACATTGGGGTCATGTTGGCTTCGAGCTCTAACATCGTTTGGTCGGTGAGGTCGATTCGTGTAGTAAGGCAAAGGAAGCCCCTCCACTAGTAGCTGGAGAAGAGTTTAACGAGTGTCCCCAGTGGAGCTTAGTCCCCTATCTCTCAAAGTCGCCCCCAGGCCTGGTGCACTAAGCTGAATTCAGTCCTTCATCTCTTAAAGTTTTCCCCTGGTCTGGAGCACTAATCAAAGCTTAGTCCTACATACCCCTTAGTTGGGCGTACTCATTGGAATTCGTCCTCCATCTCTCATCAAAATTTAATCCTCCATTTGTTGAAACCATCCCCTAGCTAGGCGTACTCATCAGAGCCGGTCTTCCGCCTCTAAGTTTCTCTCAGTCAGGCGCTGTGATGGACCACGTCTTAAAACCCATCATTAGTCATAATTATAACTTATTAGCTTTTCATTATCTGTTTTACCATTAAATAAATCATTATCCTATTAGACGTGAACATTTCTTGTCAATACTACAATCGCCTATATATAAACAACAACAAGATATACATAGGGTCAGAATATCTTGCGACCATAGTTGTGACTCTGATACCAATCCAAATAATATTATGTCAGTTTTTTATTAAGGATAGATGCTTGTCAAAAAAACAGTGTACTAATCTACGGAAGCAATAAACGTATATAAAATTTGTCCATTTGAAATTGAAATTATTACTATTTATTTCATGCATCAACTGCCATACATAATCAAAATACAACTGATATTGAACCATATAATATCATCCTAAGCATAAAAAATCGTCCAAAAAACTCTACATAAATTTCATCACAGTTTACAACTAAAATCAAATTAGAACTAACAACTAATACAGTACATACTATCCAAATTCATTAGGTTAGCAAAAATAACAACTCCAGAGGCCAAAACTAAGTCCTTTAATATTTATTCTTACTTATCAGATAAAAACTCATACGAATCATTTGAAAAGTTAGTAAAATAGTAAAGAGTGAGCCAAATACTCATTAAGGCACTATATATAACAAAGAACATATATATATATATATATGCTAAATATTAAAATCATATTGTAGGAGGTAGGAATCGTACAGAATAAAATAACCTAAACGTGAATGCAACATCTTAGTTCTTTATCTTATTCTTTTTTACCATTAGCCATTAAATCATACTTCTTATTCTTTCTTATTCTTATATGTAAAAACATACTGAAAATATACTTATCTGTCGCGATGAGAGTAAATACGCTTTACTAGCTAAATGAGTAATCGATCAAAACCCATATTTTATTTTTTCTCCACACAATCAAAGGCGTAACCTCCTATTTAAGGACTTAGAGATGGACCATCTACATATTATTTCCTAATAGACGGAGCCAAAACTGCTTTGTGGCACTTACTTATCAGACAATGATCTTTCACTACAATATACTAAAGCATACTAGAATGTACTATTTCTTGATCAATTTTTAGTCTAATTTCTTAACCTATTAACTTAATGAAAACATTGAACTTTACTACTTGATTCATAGTTTTCACTCTTTTAGAGAACAATTCATACCTTTTTTAATAGAATTATAGAGTCCATTATTTTTTTTATAATATCAGATACAATTTTATCATATTAATTTCATAAATATGAAATTTTGACAAAAATGCATACAGTAGAAATTTATAAATTTTTCTTTAAATTTAATAAGCATGCATCACATAATTAAATATATAATATATTTTTATTATATATAAATAACATATAATACCTTAAAATTTACAACTATGAAGTACAAGTATATAGGAATTATTTTTGTACATCTAACTACGAAGAAAATTTTAAAATAATATACATAATTATGATACATATAACTATAAATAAGTTATTGACAATTTAAACAGTAAAATCACGGTAAATCGATAAATATGTAGATTTTTTATACTTTTACTTCAAAATTATAACTTGAATGAGTATTAGAATTATAATACTAAAAAAATAAAAATAAATCATAACAAAGAAAGAGTGAGCTAAAGGTGCACTTGCCTCAGCATGATATACGATATTTTTACTTCAAACGTCATGAATTAATCTTTTCGAAAGCTTTCTCTCTTTTCTTTCTATTCTTCTCTCTCCTTCAGCCCTTCTCTCTCTATTTTTTCTCTCTATAAACGGTTTCACTACTTAAAAATGTGGTGGAACTGATCCTTGATCGATTTTATAACAGACTTGTGCTCGGGCACAGGTCAGGTGCGGGGTGGGCACGGAAGGTTCTAGAATCCACACTTATTAGGGCACTCAAGCGCTTTTCGGGAGCGCTTGGCATTGATTTTGCACCCCAGGAATACCAGGGTGCGGGTTTGGAGAGCTACAGTGCCGACTCAGGACGCATGCCTGATTTCGTTCGGTTTGAAAATTCTTCCTTTCTTGACCAAATTGTTCACATTCTTAGATCTGAATGTCAATTACATTAGTTTAAATAATTCTGATTAATATAAGTTAAAACTCGATCCTTACAATTCTCCCATTATAAAATTTTATCATCAAAATTTGAATAAAAGTTACATACCTCAATGAAGAAAAAGATGAGGATATTTTTTTTGAATTTCATCCTCACATTCCCATGTAACCTTTTCTTGCGAATGATTTTTTCATAAAATTTTAACTAACGGGATGGTCTTTGTTTGGAGCACTTGATCTCTACGACCCACAATTTACACTGATTCCTCAACATACTCCAGATCTTCCTTGATCTCCAAAGGTCCATTATCAATGACGTGGGTCGGATCATAGATATATTTTTGGAGTATCGACACAAGAAAAATGTTGTGCAGTTCTCTCAGATTTGGTGGCAATGCCAATTGGTAAGCCACATCACCAACTCTCTCCAAAATTTCAAAGGGACCAATAAACCTTGGCTTTAATTTTCTCTTTATCCCGAATTTGGTTATTTTCCTGGATGGTGATACCTTTAGAAAAATACCCCAATCTCAAATTTTTGTTTCGTCTCCTTCGATATGCATAGCTTTTTCTTCTTCTTTGAGCCATTTTTAACTTTTCATGAATTATCTTAATTTTGTTGGATGTTTTCCTAATAATATCCAGTCCCATAAGCCTTCTATCGCCCGTCTCTTCCCAATGAATCGGGGAACGATATTTTCTATCATATAGTGCCTCAAATGAGGCCGTGTCAATACTTATCCGATAACTATTATTAGAGGCAAATTTCACCAATGCTAGATGGTCATCTTAATTGCCTTTCATTTTCAACACCGAGGGCCTTAACATATCCTTAAAAATTTGGATGGTCATCTCTGATTGTCCATCTGCTTGTGGGTGATATGCCGTGCTAAATTTCAAGTCTATCGCTAATTCACGATGTAAACTTTTTTAAAATTTAAAACAAATTTTGGATCTCAGCCTGAAACAATTGATACCATGATCCAATGTAATTTAACTATCTCATTGATATACAAGTGGGCTAACCGATCCTTTGAGTAGGTCACCTGTATGGCCAGAAAAGGTGCCAATTTTATTAGCCGATCAATGATTACCGAAATTATATCATGATTCTCTGGAGTCCTTGACAATCAACACAGAATCCATTATAATATCATCCCATTTTCAACTTGGAGTAGGCATTTAATTGTTGACAAATTAAACATTTTTCTACAAAAGTTACAACTTCTCTTCTCATATTTCTCCACCAAAATATTTTTTTCAAATTATGGTACATTTTATTGATTCCCGAGTAGGCAATATATTTTAACCGATAAGCTTCCTTCTTCATTTTCTCCTTCAACTCTCCAATGTTTGGCACACATACTGGGTCTCAAAACCTTAAGACTCCATCGACACGAACATTAAAATAAACTCTAGGTCCCGGTTTAGATCACTAACAATATCAGCTAAAAATGGATCGTTCATCTGATCTTTCTTAATCTGCTTTAATATCTCTGGTTGAATATGAAAATACGACAAAATCAGCCGATCACTTTGAGAATATCTCCCGATATCGCATTGCTTCATCTATTCAAGTATCTCCATTTCCTAAGTTCTCAAATTTGCCATGAAACTAATTCAACAGCTCAAAGCATCTACCACCACCTTGCCTTTTCCTGTCTGATACTGAATTTCACAGTCACAATCTTTCAAGAAGTCCTACCAACTCTGTTACCTCATGTTCAACTTTTTCTGAGAGAAAATATTTTAAAGTTTTATGGTCTGAATATACCAAGAATTTCTTGTAGTATAAATAGTGTCTTCAAATTTTCAAAGTAAAGATTACTATTGCCAACTCTAAGTCATGAGTTAGGTAGTTCCTTTCATGGACCTTTAATTGCCTTGACCCATATGTTATTACCTTTCTGTGTTGTATTAGAATACATCCCAATCCCATCCTAGATGCATCATAGTAGACTATAATTCCACTAGATCTTTTGGGAATTGTTAAGATTGGAGAAGTAGTCAATCGGTTCTTTAACTCTTGAAAACTCTGTTAACTTTCTTCAGTCCAAACAAATTTAACTTTCTTCCTTGTTAATTGAGTTAATTGTATAGCGATTCTTGAAAAGTTTTTTACAAATCTCTAGTAATACTTCCATCCCAAGAAAATTTTAAATTTCAGTTACCATAGTTGGTCAACTTCAATTAACAACAGCCATGATCTTTTTGGAATCAATAGAGATGCCTCCCTTCAATATGATGTGCCTTAAGAATGCTACTTCCTCTAGGAAAAACTCACACTTTTTTAATTTAGCATATAATTTCTGTTCCCAGAGTGTCTGAAGCTCAATTCTCAAATGTGCCACGTGCTCATTATAACTCCTCAAGTAAATCAATATATCATCAATAAATAACATAATAAATTGATCCAAATAGGGTTGAAACACATGATTCATCAAATCTATCAACGTTTCAAGGGCATTGGTTAGTTTAAATAGCATAACTAAAAATTCATAGTGCCCATACCTCCTTCGAAACGCGGTTTTTGCCACAACCTCCTTAATCCTTAGTTGGTGATACCCCGAACGAAGGTCAATCTTAGAAAATACATTGACCCCTTACAATTGATCAAATAAGTCATTAATTTTTTACGATGGGTACTTATTCTTAATAGTGATCTTATTCAATTCTCAGTAGTCAATACACAACCCCAATGATCCATCTTTCTTCTTTACAAATAACACTAGGGTACCCCAAGGAGAAACACTCAGTTGGATAAATCCTTTTTAAAAACATTTTTGCAACTGCTGTTTCAATTCTTTCAACTCTTCCGGTGCCATTCTATGTGGTGTTTTCGATATCTGGACTAATTTGGAAATAACTTCAATTTTGAATTAAATCTCCCGTTGCGATGGTAAGTTAGGTAAATCTTCAGGAAAAATATCTTCAAATTCACCTACCATCAAAATATTCTTCACCTGCTCCTCATAACTCCCAATTATGTTGGCATAAGCTAAGTAGTCTTGGTATCCATTTTTGTCAAATGCTGAGGATGTAAAGCTGAAATAAAACAAGGTAACTCCTTCCTCACTACACTTTGAAAATAAAATGGTTCACTTCTCGGAATGGCAAAATGAACTCGTTTATGAAAACAATCAACGTTAATATGATAACTTGCTAACCAATCCATACCCAAGATTATATCAAAATCATACATCTCTAATAATATCAAATCCATAACTACCTGCAATCCACTAACCCATACTTCACATCTTAGATACATATTATCCGTAACCATAGATGATTCCACTGGTGACGATACAACTAATACATGCTCTGGAATTTGTAAGGGCGATAACAAATGGCATACAAATCTTGGAGACACAAAGGAATGAGTGAAACTTGAATCCAAGAGTACATGGGTGGGACTACTAAAAATAAAAAGAGTACCTTCTATCACATTTAGTGTCGCCTCTGTGTTTTGTACTATGATAGCAAAACCTTTACCTAGAATACTAGGCTTCACCACCAACGACCTCTTCGGTCTAGGATAATCCTTAATTAAGTGACTGATCTGGCCGCAATTAAAATAAGCTCCCATGACCTTGGAACATGGTTTGTCCTTATGGGCTTTTACACAATATTGATACACAATAGTTGCTATTGCTGGTGGACTCTGCACCACTTGTGGTCCCACTTTTCTCTTCCCTTTCTCTTCCACCACCACCTTTTTTAATGGTGCTTCTAACGTTGAGCTTGGACCCGAAGTTGGGCCGCCATGACTTTCCAATTTTCTTCTAAAGAATTGCTCCCTTTCGAACACTTTCTCAAATATAAAAGCTCAATCTAAAAATCCCCATAAGTTCGAAGCTTCAAAGTCATGAGTTGCCTCCTGATCTCGTCCCACAACCCCAACTGAAATTTTCTCGCTTTCCTTATCTCATCTTGGACAATGTGTGGTGTATAGTGAGACAATTCTATAAATTTTATATTATATTCAGCTACCGATCTGTTTCCTTGCCTCAACCAGACAAACTAATGTTCCCTATGTTTCCGTAGGCTTGCTAAAAAATATTTATCCAAAAATACTTCTTTAAACATCTCCCAAGAAATTTCATTTTCTGCCACCCCTATCGCTCTCTTATGAATATCCCACTAATGAACTGCTTCCCCTTCCGATTTATAAGTCACGAACGTCATCTTGTCCTTTTTTGGATGACGGATCATTGAGAAAATCTTTTCAATCTTTCTAATCTAGGTTTCTGCCTTCGTTGAATCTGGATCTCCCATAAACTTGGGCGCTCGCTCATTTGTAAACTTATCACAAGTAGTTGTTCCTGTATTTGCTAGGGCTAGAACTAAATTGGCTCGGGGTTATGTCGCTATTGTGTCATTCTTTCTATAATATTCGCCATTCTTTCCGTATCGTTCAAATACTCTTCCTCCCGATCCGGTCGAGAGTTAAATCCAACACCTTTTCTTTTGTTTGACATTTCTTCAATCCTATCACCAAAAATATTAGTATTCAAGTTAGATAAACATAAAACAACCTAGAACCTCAACTTGAAGTTACTAGAATATGGACCTCAAATTCAACTCAATCAAATTTAACCTCAAATAAAAATTAATCAACCTAAACCCTAAGGCATTTTCCTTATCCCTCTAAGGCATCTTCCTTAACTATTCTATGATATTACCTATGATAGACTACGTTCTACAACTCGTCATTAATAATAATCATAACTTATTATCTTTTTCATTATCAGTTTTACCATTAAATAAATCATTATCCCATTGGACGTGAATATTTCTTGTTAATACTACAATCGCCTATACATAAACAACAACACGACATATACAGGATCTGAATACATCGTCACCTCATTTGCCACTCTGATATTAATCCAAATAATATGACATCAACTTTTTATTAAGGATAGATGCTGTCAGAAAAATCGTATACTAATTTGTGAAAGCAGTAAATATACATAAAATTTGTCCATATGAAACTTAAATTGATACTCTATTCGTTTCATACATCAACTGCCATACATAATTAACATCTAACTGATATTGAACTATACAACATCATCCTAAGCATAAAAAATTGTCCGAAAAATCTCACATCAATTCCATCATAGTTTACAACTAAAATTAAACTAGAACTAACAACTAATACAGTTCATACTATCCAAATTCATTAGGTTAGCAAAACTAACAACTCGAGATGCCTAAACTACGTCTTTCAATCTTTACTCTTATTCATCAGATATAAACTCGTGTGAATTATTTGAAGGGTTAATAAAATAATGAGTAAGTTAAATATTCAACAAGGCAAGATAATAATAAAGAACATGTATATACATACTAAATCTTAAAATCATATCGTAGGATGCAGGAATCATACAGAATGAAATAATATAAACGTGAATGCAACCTCCTAATTCTTTATCTTATTATTTTCTTACCATTAGCAATCAAATTATGTTTCTTGTTCTTTCTTATTCTTATATGTCAAAGTATGTTAAAAATTTATTTATCTTTAGGGATTAGGGACAGTAAGCCTTACTAGTTAAAGGAAAGATTAGTCAAAACTTGAATTGTATTTTTTTTCCACACAATTGAAGGCGTAACCTCCTATTCAAGGATCCAGAGTGCGGGCCAGCTACATATTATCTCCGTATAGATGAGGCTAAAACTATATTGTGATACTCACTTACGAAATAATGATATTCTACTTAATATTTTAAGCTATGCCAAAATATACTATCTATTAATAAATTCTTCGTCTAATTTCTTAACCTCTTAATTTAAGAAAAAACTTTATACTTTACTTCTTGATTTTTAGTTTTTAACTTTTTAGAAAACGGTTCATATATTTTTTTAACAGAATGGTAGATTTCCTTCTTCCCTTTTTATCATGTCAGATATAATTTTATGATGTTAATTTAATAAACATGAAATTTTGACAAAAATACATGCAGTAAAAATTTATAAATTATTTTACAAATTTAATAACCATGCATCACATAATTAAATATGTAGTATATTTTTGTCATATATAAATAGTATACAATACCTTAAAATTCACAATTATAAAGTATAAATATGTAGGAATTATTTTTGTACCTCTAAATATGAAGAGAATTTTAAAATATTATATATAATGACGATACAAATAACTATACATGAGTTCTTGACAATTTTTACAATTAAATTACGGTAGACTGATAAATATGAAAAAATTTTATACTTTTACTTCAAAATCTTAGCTTGTATGAGTATTAGAATAATAATACTCAAAAATAATAAAAAATAAATCATAACAAAGAAAAGAGGGAGCTAAAGGTATACTTGTCTCAACCAGATATATCAAAATTTTTACTTTAAACGTCTCAAATTAAACTTCTCTGAGGCTTTCTCTCCTTTTGTATCCCTTCTCTTCTCTCCTTTGGCCCTTCTCTCTCTATTTTCTCTCTCTATAAATTGTTCCATTGGTTAAAAATGTGATGGAACTGATCATCGATTAATTTTGTAACAAACTAGCACTCGAG
>JAOVVI020014622.1:0-11443 GCA_028571085.2 Nepenthes alata | reverse complement strand
CCCAACAATCGAATTTTTTTTTTGGGTCAAAATTTCTAACACCACGTAGTCCTATAAAAGTATTGGAAAAAAAGTATTTATAATACTTACAATTTACCTCTTTAAAGTACTAAGAAAAATAAAAAGAAGGAAAAGGGCAAGGAAAAGGAGCGTACTGACGCAGAGAAAGAGAGATGTGAGCCAAAAGACGACGTTAGAATAGAAGTATATTTTTGTCTTTTAACTACAATGACTTAGTGGCATTATAAAAAAAAAACATAATAGAATTCAGTTGGTAGAAAAAGAAAAAATATAAAATATAGCGCTCAGTAATATAATTATGTTAGATATAATAACAAAATTTTAGATGTTGAATTTGCCTTACGCTCCTCATTATAATCTGATTACTATGTGGTGCATTATTAGTAGTGTCAATGAGGCCCATGATATTGTCGTCTCCATCAAAGATAACATTATCCTTAAAGTTAAAAGAGAAAAAATCTTAGCTCAATTCAGTAGTAGACTCCCATGTAACATCCGCGGCCGATTGAGAGTGCCATTGAACAAGTAATTGGAAAACAAACTTACCATATTGTAAAACCTTCCTGAAGCCAAGACTATGTGTAGGATACATGAGAGGTTGTGAACCTCATGCTTCAGTAGGCAATTCAACTTGCTTGTCAGTAGGGTAATCTTAGCATTTCTTGAGTAAGGATATATGAAAAGTATTATGAATTTTTGAATAAATAGGCAAATTCAAAAGATATGCAACTGAGCTGATCCGTTTTAATATACAAGAGAGCCTATAATAGCGTTTAGCTCTTTTCTTAGATTACCAATGAGTTGTTGTGATTTGACGGTGAGGTTGTAATTTTATAAAGATCCAGTCACTTACCTAAAATTTCTTATCAGTTCAATGAGTGTCAATCTGATTTTTCATGCGCAGTTGAGCTCGTTGAATATTAGATTTGAGAGTGGCAAGAATGCTGGAGTGATCGGTCAACAATTTATCAGCGGAGGTGATTGAAGAAGTGCCCTAGACATAGTCAGCTAACGGTGGCGGCGGTCTCCCGTACATAGCCTCAAAGGGACTCTTTTTTATGGAGAAATGCTAAGTAGTATTATAACTCCATTTAACCCCAGGTAGGTACCTAACCCAAGTAGAGGGATTTCCAGCAACACAATATCACAAATAATCCTCAAAATAGTGATTAACCACCTCTATTTTTCCGTCTATTTGCTGGTGATACAAGTTACTTTTGGACAAGGTGGTGCCCTGCGATTTAAAAAACTAATTCTAAAAATTGCTTATAAAAATGGGATCCCAATCCAAGATGATATCCGTCGAAAATTCATGTAAATGGCAAATGTCCTTAGTAACCACGAAATGAGTACTTGGGAATGAGAAATGGGCATATTTAAACAAACGGTTGGCCACCACAAAAATTATTATTTTTCTAACAGAGGGAAGTAGATGGGTTATGAAGTCCATAGAAAGGGAATTTTCAAATCTTACAAAGGATGGGAACGTTTGTAGCTGCCCTTGAGGGGCAGTGTTACATGGCTTCACTTGTTAGCAGATAAAGCAATTAAATGCATAGTCATGAATTTTCCTATGCATTTGTAACCAATAAAAAGTAGCACCTATCCTCATAAAGATACAATGAAATCTAGCATGGCCCCTAAGAGATGAATTATGGTGCTCTTACAATATTAAATCCGACAAAGTTGAGTCGGCTGGTACTAAAATTTTATTCTTATAGAAAATCAAGCTATCTCTCAGGGGGTAATATTCATAGTCTCATGATGTTCTTAAATTGATGTGTCTAATCTAACTGAAGCTGAATGTCATACATAAAAATTGCAAAGAGTAGTTAACAATGACATCACCGAATTTGATACGACTTGTAGAGTATGACAGGACCCTTCAGGTAACCGGGACTGGGTATCAGGAGGGCCATTCTCTTTCCCTTACCAGCAAACGATTTCAAAATCGAATCCCATTAATTTAGTGATACAATGTTACTGATCAGGAGTATGAATAGATTGATTTAACAATACCTTGAGTGGTTGATGATCAAATTAGATGGTAAATTTGGTACCCAAGACATACTGACGCCATTTCTTCATAACTTTGGAGATGGCACAGAGTTTCCTAAGGTAGGTGGAGGAAACTTGCAACCTTGAGCAAAGTCGGTTGCTAAAAAATGTGATGGGATTCCCTGATTGCATGAGTATAACTCCAACGCCATTCCCCGATACATCAGTTTGTATAATAAATGGTTTAGAGAAATCAGGTAAGGTTAGAATAGGGGTGGTAGTGAGGGCAGCCCTGGGAGAATCAAAAGCTCTCAACTTTGTGAGTCCAAATAAAAGTATTTTTCCATAACAATTGTATAAGCGACATTGAAATCTAAGCGTAGAGGGCAACAAATCACCTATAATACCCTACTAATCCTAGGAATCCATGTAATTGCTTAACATTTGTAGGCGTAGGCCAGTGTTGCATTGCATTAATTTTGGTTGGGTCTACTCCCACTCCCTACTCCGACACAATATGGCCCAAGTAAGATATCAAGGAACGCCCAAACTCACATTTTGAATGCTTGGCGTTGAAGACGTTATCTCTCAAATTTTGTAGAATTTGAGTAATATGGTGGAAGTGCTTCTCCCAAGAAGGATTATATACCAAAATGTCATCAAAAAATATTAACACAAATTTTCTTAGTATTGGATGGAAGATAGCATTCATTTCAGATTAAAAAGTAAATAGAGTATTAGATAATCCAAAAGACATAATCAAGAATTCGTAGTGTCCTTCATGGGTTTGAAAGGCTATTTTGTGGATATCCTCAGCATGAACACACGTTTGGTGATAACCAGCTCGCAAGTCAAGTTTCGAAAAGACTTGGGTTCCATGTAATTCATCCAATAATTTATCCACTATGGATATACAAAATCTATCTTTGATTGTTATTGCATCGAGTGCGTAATAGCTGGCACCAAAGTGTCAACTGCCATCTTTCTTTTTGACAAGTAGAATCGGTGAAGAGAAGGGACTCGTGTTGGGCTGAATGATTCCTTCATCGAGCTTCTCTTGGATAAGGTTTTTCATTTTTTCCTTCTAAAAATGGGGGTAATGGTATGATTTTATATTCACTGGTGTGGTAGTAGGTTTTAAAGGAATTTGGTGGGCTGTAAAGTGATGAGGGGGAAATCCATAAGGAACAGCAAGATTATCTACAAAAGAAGAGAGGATACTGTAAAGAGTAGTAGTGATGGTAGGATTGACGTTATGAGGTAAATGAATTTGTGAAGGAGACAGAGCTGAGTTATTTTTCAAGAAGGACTCCATGACTGGGGTGATAATCAACTAAAAATAGGTGGTGGTAGAATTAGTTAATGCATTGTGCCTAAGTTGGCCTAATGTCATGGTGGACATGGTAGCATTTTGTAGACTGTATAAGGTGAGCTTCTTACCTGCATAATCAAAACTCATTCATAAAGTCTTACAATCAAATAGAACCGGTCCAATTGATATTAGTCACTGCACTACAAACACTATGTCCACCCCATATATAAATAGTAAACAGAGGTGCACATTAAATTTAGATTGACCTAGAATAATTAGAATATTAGTACACAGCCCTTCACAATGCAGGGAATCCATATTACCAATTGTGACATTAAAATGATGAGAAGACTCTATTTAAAGTTCCAAATATTTTGCCAGACGAGTTTGTTAGAAATTGTGGGTTGAGCTACTATCCACCAGTATAACCACTGAATGGCTTGATATAAGTTCCTACAGCCTCAAGGTGGAAGGAACAAAATGGCCTTCTACTGTATGGAGAGAAATAGTTGGAGTGAATTCTGACGCTGAAGGTGAGGAATCTATCTCTTAAAGAAGTTCTGATGAAGATTCTTGGTCATTGGAATCGACCTATGAAATTTGTGCTACAGTCTGTACAAAGCCTTCTTCCTCGGTTATCGTGAATAAAAATCGTGGGAGTTTATATCGATTATCCGGTGTAAACCGTTCATCATAGTTAAAATACAGCTCACATTCATGATGTAATGCCATTTTTGTAGGAGTTAATTTTTTTTATTAGTAATTTGGGTGGAAGGCTTGGAGGAGACGAGGTTTATGGCAGAGTTGTTATGCTGTTAGTTGGTTGCTTGGTGAGTGTTGGATGATGCATATTGGATTGTCTTGTATTAAGTTTTTCCTCTCCTAACTTTGCTATGTTAATTGCTTCGAGCATTGATATAAGTTTCAACAATAGTAACTCTCACCATATATCATCACTTACCTTGAGATGAAATAATTTAAAAATGATTAGTAGTAGTAAGACCTAGAGTGTGAGTGCAGAGGACTCAAATTCGGCCATATAAGCTGCAATAGTAATGGTCTGGCGAAGCTTATAGAGAGTAGTTTATGATTTAAGTAGGTTGATGGCCCAAATCGAAACTCAAGATCTTTTGAGAAAATTTGCTATGTTGAAAATTGTCATCTGTAATACATCTATTGATACTATTGAAGTGTAGCCCTGGTCATGTAAAAGGCAACAATGGTTAATTTTTGTTCTGATAGAGTGTTATGGTATAAGAAAAAACGTACGTTCTGAAATAACTAACTAATCATATTGTTACTAGAGAAAAAAGGAATTTCAAACTTGGACAGACGAAGATGAGGAGGGAATTGTACATTTGGCTGCGATTGTGGTATTAATGGTAGGGTTTGAATTAGCTGATGAGAAGTGATAGATGAAGAAGATGTGAACGATTGTGGAGTTGGCAGCAAGGAGGGATTTAGTGTTTGCGGAGGTTGTTTTATGATTTGGGTTATCGAATGAAGAATTTCTGTGAGATATTTCTAAATATGTTCAATGGTGGAGGTATTTATGGCTATACCTTCTGCATACTGCTATACAGTCACGGTAATCTCTTGTAATTTTTTTGAAAGCCTTGCAATGGAGTCTACTAATATTTTGTATCGAGTCATAATTTTCTCTGCCAGTTTCAATGAGAGTATCAATTAATGTAGGCACACATACAATTAGTTGTAGAACCATAAAAGGAAGGAAAATGAAAAGAATGGATGGAAGAATACTTATAAAGAGAGAGACGAGAGCTAGAAGAAGATGTTAGAATAGAAGTATATTCTTATCCCTTAAGAACAATGGTACAGTGGCGTTATAAAGGAAAAAAATATAACATAATCCAGCTAGCAGAAAAAGAAAACATATAAAATGTACAAATTAGCAATATGATTATGTTAGATGTAATTCTAAAATTTTAGGGGTTTTGAGTTTGCCTTGCGCTCCTTGTGATCTGATTACTAGATGGTGCAATATTAGCAATATCAATGAGGCCCATAACAGTAAATTTTTAAAATCAATTAACCACAAAATCACTAATATTGTCACGTCCTAAATTTCAATCATGATATTAATATTTAATAAATATTAATTAACTAAATAATTGAATAATAATCTTTGGACGTAAACATCATATTGATACCCTCACCGACTATAATATATATAAATAAAGATATATACGGGACCCAAAATGTGTCACACCACTAGTGGCTTTGAAACCGACCCAATCAACACGACGTTGGATATTAAAAAATAATACCTGTACAATACAATAATCAACATATAATAATCGGTATAAATAAATAAATATTTATAAATTTGACTGAATATAACTAAAATTATCAACAATACCAAACCGATACCAAACCATTGATATATGATACCTAAATTATAATATAAGACTACAGTGGATCTTAAACAAAAATAACCTACCATCCAAATTTAAATATTGCCTAAAATATATCATAATCACAATCTAAATCTGTTTTAAAATCAAATTATATCATTTAATATGTTCTAAAGTTGTCTAAAAAATATAACACTGTCACTTAAAAAACAAAAATATAAGCTAATATTATTTGAAATTGTCTAATCAAATAAAATATAAAATTAGACTCATTAACCATCATCCAAACGCTAACCGAACATAACATAATACAATTAACATTATCCAAAATTATTAAACGAAAACAATGATCATCAATTTATTAATTTAAAATTTTTTTATTAGCTCAATCCTTTAATTCTGTTTGCATGGTAAGAATTTCGGTATTTTATCTAAAGGGGTTAATAAAATAGTAAGAGAGTGAGTCAAATATATAGTAAGGTATAATATGTATCAATGAGCATATATATTTTATACTTCAAAAAAATATATCGGAAGGAATAGTTATTATGACTAGATGCAATGACATAAACATATGAAGGAAAACTTATCTAATATATTTTTAGATTTTTTATTTTATTCATTTTTAATCTTAATCATCAAAATATGTTTAAATCTTACTTTTCTTTAGGGATCAAGGCCGGTAAGTATTAGCGACTAAATTAGCGAATAACCAAAACTCGGATTGTATATATTTTTACACAGCTAAAGGCCATACACTTTTATTCAATACTCAGAGATAGGCCGTCTAAATATATCTCTATAGACTGGACTAGATACCGCTTCTTAACCTCACGGTTATATATGGTCAAATATCGATATATCACTATAATATATTAAGACGTGTCAAAATATATCATCCGCTGAAATGATCTTTGGAACAATTTCTTATTTTTGTAAAAGCCCCACACTTTTTTGGTTATTCTTGGTTTTCTCATTCCTTGAGAAGATATTTATAATTCATAGTATATTGCATAATGTTTTGCCATAATTTTATAAATTTATACTTATACTTTTATAAAAGTTTTATCATATTACAATTGATGGTATGAAATGCTGATTGGTGACTAAATGCAAAAAATTCAACAATTAGCATAATTTAGTAATTTTATTAAAAATTCAACTTATGGAGGCCAAATTATACATATCTTCCAACTTATACATGACATACATATTATAATTTAAAATATAAAGGGAATGTTGTATGAAATTGATACATGAAAAATTTAGAATTAAGCAAATAATGCAATAAAATAGTAAAAAATGTAGAACCAGCATGTATATTGAATTTCAGACCTTAAAATGCCAATATATATATCTGTTTCAACTTCCAAAAAATATATATTTGATAATTTAGAAAAAATATAAGTTACAACACACATTTAGAGCATAAATTTCAACAAAATTCAATAAAAATCAGCAAAAATTAACAACGTGGGCAAAATTCTATAATAATAGCTTTTACACTTTACATGCAATGTTATTTTATCAGATTTGCAGCTTATCTTATAAGTCTGAAACTTGCTATAATATGGTGTACGAAAATTCATCATATGTAAGCTCATTCAATCATGGATTTTATGACGTACATGTAGCTGAGATCAATATTCATAATATATGTGTAAAGCTTGGACATAGCCATGAGTTTCACATGAAATTTGCTATAAAACCATAAATCGTTTACATGCATGCATAAAATATGCATATTAATTTTGAAATCATAATTTAGACCAGTATAACAATAAAAATATTCAAAATAATTTATAAGAAATCAGCAATAAGTGAAAAAGAAATTTAGAATGTACTTGTTTTAATTTAAATTTGCTCAATTTCTAGTTTGAATCATCTCAAATTCGAGTTTCTTAGTTTTCTCTTTCTTCCTCTCTCCCTTCTTTGAGTTTTGCTATAGAATGCGAGGGTTGGGTTTTATAATCTAGCGCTAAGGGCTCGCCTAAGGCGAGCATGGGGCAAGCCTGGAGCGCTCACACTCTATTTTTTGTGTTGATGGGGTTCCTGAAGCGCGAGCCAAATGAGGCATGGAGCGGGTAGCTACTGAATTTTTCACCGATAGGACACCTAGATCACGGATCATGCGAGCCCCCTAAGCGGAAGGCCACTAGTTTTTGGGCTAAAGGCAGGTCTCGGGCCTCCATCAAGCCCAAATTACTCAGTGTAAAATTTAACTTTTTGACCTTAATTTTTATATCTTTTAATTTTAATTTTAATTATATTAATTTAATTAATATAATTTATAAATTCAAGCGTCATAAATATGTAGTATGCAGTCAATGACAAATTATGAAGTGAAACCAAGGAGATCAATTCATTTTATTGTTCTTATGATATTTTGACTATTAGATTTTTTTTTTTTGGTTAGAAAATTTAAATTTTGATTTTACCCTGTGAGGGACATTACTCTAATTATTTGTGTAATAGATCTGAGTAAATTTATATTTAAATAAGCCGATTGAATTAATTAAATGACCTAATTTCAATTAGGACTATAATTAATGATAGTAAAACAACATATAAAGTTATCATTGTAAATCCCAGGGGGTAATAAAAAGAAAAAAGAAAATTGAAAGTACAAAAAGATAAAATCAAGATAAAAGAAAAAATTAAAAGTAAAAGAAGATAAAATGAACACCTATTTAAAAATATACTACTTTGCGTGCATGTTCTTTTCATTTTTGATTGCCCAGCCGACAGAAAGAAAAACAGGCAAGAGAACTTCCGCTCAGGATCAGGGGTAAGGGGCTTCAGTGCCTGTAATATTCTTGACAGTATTTGGTTCAGCCTTTCATTTATGCAGATTAGCTTCAAGGCTTAACCCTAATTTTATAAGGTGATCTGCCGTCGTGTTGCCCTCTCTCTGAAGATGAATGATCGTGTATTCTAAGTGCTTGGCCATCTTCTATTTGCAGCTTATGATGAGGAATAAGTTCGGGTCAAATTCTGCAACTGTAGAATTGATTTTTTAGCCTGTTAACCAGGAAGTCCAATTCTAAAATGACCTTACCCGGTTTGTATTTATAGGTGAGTCTTATACCCAAATAGATAGCTTTTAGTTTTGTTTCTCATTTTATCAAAATTTGTTTTGTGTAAATTATTCACTTTATTTAAATAAAAACTATTGAAAAAATTAACATATTAGATTTAAACATACCATCTTTACATTTATGAATTTAAAAAATAACGTTTATCAGCCCATCAATAAATCTTAAATAATAGTATATATCTTTGGTTATCAAAAAAATTTGTAACTCAATCTTCGATATCCAATCCTAGTCGGTAAGGATCTGACATGTTTTTAATTTTTTATTTCTATTTTTAGTTAATAATATTCTATCATATTTTTATTAAGATCATTCATATTTTTTGTCATTTATATTCACATAAGATATGTATACATATTTTGTTAAACATTAGATATGCTCTTATTATGTTTCCTAAACTTTTATAAAAAATAAATATATTAGTTTGTTTATTATTTTTCTTATAACTTGTATTTGAGTTGTTGACCATATATTATATTTTTGAGTTAATAATCGGGTTATGGGCCATAATTTTCTTAAGACTTTGCTTTCATATATATATATATTGGTGATTTATGTACCATTTGATGTAGGGTTACGTTGGTTAAATCTATTTAACATCATTAATTTGTCTGTTTTGTGTCAAAGTTGTGACATTTAACTCTATATATGATCAAGTATTCTTCTCGAAAAAAAAAAATATTCCTTTAACCATCCGGTGTGATGTTCGGTTACTTAGGGCTTTTCTTCTTCTTCCTTAAAAAAAACGGAGTGGTTTGCCCATACGAGCATCGCTTTTTCACATGTTCTCCTGCCGACGTATGGTTGGCTACTCCCTTTGGCGCGGACGTTCGAATCCTTGACATAGTGACGACTCCGGGCACGAATCTATCCCTGATTCTTTGCCGATTGATATGACGAGTTGGATTTCATGATTGACTGGTTGGGGGAGGATTATCCTTCCTGGATCAGGTTGATTTGCTGCCGACGCGGGTTGGCTATTCTTCATGCTCTATTGCATCGTCTGATCTGTATGATGTCTGTTCTTCTGCCGTTGTATGAATGACGCTTTTTCATTGTTTAGCTTTGCAAGTATATCGTTACCGGAGTTTGTTTTTATTTTCTCCTTGAAATCTTGTATTTCTCGGCTCGGGTATGTCCTAACGTAGTTATTTATCTCCAATATATTTAAAGATTGAACATCTAATTTATATTCTTTTATTATTATTAATATATTTTAATTACTTATAAAAAAAAAAGAATATTTTAACATGGACGCGTAACAGTAATAGTAGCACAGTTGTCGTTTATTGTTTACTAATTAGTACCTAATATAAATTAAAGTGCTATTATTTTATTATTTATTTACATATTATTAATTTTATAAATAAATAAATGCAGAGTCCGTGTGGTTCCACGCAATATTAACACCGTACAAATCAACTTGCAATGCTAGCCTTGCTAGACAGTGGCAATCCCTGGCGTCACTTCATCAAGCGACCGCAGAAAAATAAGCAAAGACAAAAATAGTAGGGAAATAATTATTAGCTATTGTTAAATAATATAGTTTTCTATTTATTTATTTATATTATTTAATTTATATAGAAAATAAATAAATAGAGTAATGAGGTAATACATTATTTATGACTATTTTAATACAGTGGATTTAATGTCCCTTAAAATTTTTCCAAAGCTATGGGCATTTAATATCCGTACGCTGGTAGTGGCTAACCAGTTGTCATGATTTTCCGCCTACAATCGGCGTTACGTAGTGCCTTGCTATTATTCCACACATGAAAAGTCGGATGGACACAAAGTCAAACTACTAACAAAAATGATACAAAGGCAAGAATGAATAATAGCCACAAATTAGAATAACTAACTAGATACATAATTATAAAGCTAATAATAATTTTGATTACTGTTAATGGCCGAGGTAACTGTTAATGTCCGGTGTACAGCTGATAATGGTTGGGGTGTAACTCTGCACCGAAGTAGATACTATCGGTAAAGTGTAGCTTGGGCTGATGTAGCTATATTTTTTTCATAATTTTTGAGGTTACAAAAGTGGAAAAAATGATTGTGATGTTGCGTTATATGAAATTCAGGGAATGCCCTAATTTTCTTCCTTACTTTTTCTTTATGATATTTCAAAATTTTTCTAAATTTTATTACTATTTATAAAATTTGGGGGATGGCCTAATTCTTATATTCTGCTTTATGATTTAGAGACGTCTGAGTATGAATATAGATTTTATAAATTCTTAAAAATTAATATATATAATACTCATTACTTATTAGAAAAAAAAAATATATGATCGTAAAATTAATTTTAATATATTAAATTAATACTTAGAATGAGTCCTAAAAATAATCTTATGTGTTGAATTTTATTTATTTACGTATTATAATATAGATGAGATGATAGGTTATGTGTATAATTATATTGTGATTCAAAAATTCTTATGATATTTATTTAATATTATGACTTAGATTGCCCGAAAAGCGATTTCTAAGGATTAAAGAATTAAATAAACTGGGCACGACTGGGGTAGGCTTTACATTTTGTCAGAATAATATTTTTTATTAATTATTGGTTCGTAAAGCAGCTGTGAATTGAATTTTAAATGTGATCATTTATTATTAATATATATGCCAAGGAC